>AP028436.1:6005643-6137168 GCA_036509395.1 Antheraea yamamai
AATAGTGGGATGTTTATAATTTTTTATATTATATTATTTCTTAAGTCCTAAACTAAGTTAGGTCTAATCCTAACCTCCTCCGTTTTTAATTTACCTCTATTACATTTCATCATTACTGAGCCATTATCATTTCATATATAACCAGCTTTCCCCTGTGGCTTCGCTGGCATTAGTGTAGGCTCAACTTATCATCCGGGAGTAGTAAAAATTTTTGGTTGAAAAGTACCCTATTTCCTTTTCTGTATCTCTAACAACGTGTATACAACATACCCATACACATGTATATACATACGTAAATAATTATTTCATTTTTATTGTTTTTCATCATTGTAAGTTAGTAATGAGTCTATTTAAGTTCTGTCAATACTGTCAACCTAGATAAGGTCTCTTTCCTTTGGTTAGAGGATTTACTTGTTACTCAACAAATAAAAAAAACGTTATAATGACGTTTGACCGGTTAAGTAATTAAGGCGTGAAAGCGTAATGAACACACAAACTCACTTTCGCATTTATAACATTAGTAAGAAGTAACTATAACTAATTTATCTATTTGCTTGTTATTTATCAAAATTGGTTAAGCCATTTCGGAGAATAGCTCAGACAAATAACGGACGTTTCAATTTCATTTATATGTATAGATATCTTTCATAAACTTAAGCAGTATTGCCGACGTTTTTGTTTGGATATCCGCCAAGATAGGATTTCCCATTCTTGTTTATATTTGGTTGGTCATTCTTGTTTGTTATGCCATGTATAATGTATACAGATGGTTGGAGAACCGCAATCTATTATTTCGTCGACCTTGTTGAATTATTAATATTTACGAATATGATGAGTTATACTTTGTTCGAGTCCAGAACATAATTTATATAAGAGGCTTTTGAATCGAATTATTGGAGCGTCAAAATGTTATAATACTTTATTTTAATAAATTTATTCGTTTTGTTCATGTTACGTATTAATACTAGCGGTCTTTGGTGAATTCGTTTGCATTATATCTTTACTAGTCACCCGATCCTGCTTCACTCGACAGTACTAACAAGTAAAATGAGACCAAGTGTTTCTTATACATTACGACTATGTATCGAAATAAAATGACATTACTGTGTTCCATCGCACTGACTTATTTTTTCTATGAATATTTTTAAACCAAATTTTTCATTTTATATGATTTTTTTTAAATCATTATTTCGTATAAACCATGCTCTTTCAAATACTCACGCGAAAAAAATTAGTCAAATAGGTGCAACCATTCTGAAGTGATGCTTATATATACATACATTCGGCAATTGATTTTTTTTTATATAGCTAATCGATGATACCATATAATGTCTTAGTGTAAGGGTTTGTACATCGCACACCGAAGTGGCTTTCACATGACAGGTTCTTTCAAACTTACTTGGTACCTATAATTATATTAATACCATTTAGATTATAGTCTATATGCTATTTTGATATGTAACCTATATCATTGTAAAGTGTCATGAAGAACCGTTTAGTTGTTTTTGCGTGAAAAAGTAACAAAACTTTCATCAATTCTGAAAACTCTCACGATTATGATATTAATAGTAATCGTATTTGTTAAACTTTTACGTTGTAGGCTTCGATTACGATTATGGGCACTGTTTTTGATAATGTAATTTGTGAATTTATACTTATAATTATGTTATAAAGAAGTAAAGTTTATGAGTTTGTGACGTTGTAGGGGGTAATATCTGGATCTACTAAACCGATTTTGAAAATTCTTTTACCAATAGAAAGCCACGTTATTTGAGAGTATTCTAGGCTATATATTAACCTGAAAAATGAAAAGACTTTTTTGTGGTAGTCGGATTTGCAAAGTAGGAGAAAAAACAGGTCGAACGAAAACGTTTCTTACGAACGCTGCCTTAACGATGAGAGATATATGATTAAGTTCCAGAGAAAAGTTGTAGAACTTAATAATGCCTACAAAAAAGTCAGCGACAACATATGCCTAACTTTTATATTTAAGTCACAAAAAGTATTTTTTTTTATAAATGTTTACCGCCCAACGAAGTGGGCACGGGTCAGCTAGTTTAATATAATCCTGGATAGTTTAACACAACAATAAAAAAATATATATTCGTAGCTCTATGCCTCAAGAATGTCATCTCTATGCAGAATGGTCGAAATTAATATATAATGAAAGATCTCTTGTGACTATAAAAGCCATATATTTATTAAAATAGGATACAGTCTATTTTATACAATTCGAGTTTTATAATCACTCTTTTCGAACAAGTTTGGGCTCGTAAATATTGTTCCAATCGACATCATTGATGTAAAGAAAAAATATATTAATACAAAAAATTTTCCAATTGATATAAGTTTGTTAAATTGTGATGTACCTTGGTTGTTGTGCTTTAAAATTTAAAGTAATCAAATGTTCTTAAAAAACGTTCAAATTAGCAATTATGAGATGAACTGATATGTGAAATTATTTTTAAGAGTAAATTTCTATTCTTTATTAAAGTTATCTACATTACCAAATCTGTGGATCTGTATGTACACTAAATTTGTGTTAGATTGGTGCGATTATGAAGGACACCTATCACGAATATGATGTTAAAAAAGTTTGTTTGCCTGTTTGTTTTTATATCTGGTTTTTTTTATTTAATCGTATGACTAAATAGAGTATCGATGTGAGACGTGAAAGCGACCAATTAATTCCACGCAGAAGTGCAAAGCAACACCCATTTAAATATTTAATTATGGATTTCCACAAAATACCACCTCCATTAGTTAAAATAAATAATACCTTGTTAACATGATCTCTTAATATATTGGAGTAAACCATCGCCATTGCCTCCAGCGCCATGAAGGTCATGCAACCAACGACCCAAGGAACAAGAAAGGCCACGTTTTCCTGTAACAATCACTAGAGATGAGTAACACCGCTTAAACCAACAAACATTTGAAGAGATCCGATATATTGTAACGTAAATAAAAAGGCTATAAATCAAATAGAGATTATATTACGTCGTAAGAAAAATAGCACGTGGCAACTGCCTTTAGTATATTGTATGAGGTAACGAGATTTAAAAAAATGTGTGTGTGTGCTTATGTACATGCGTTAGAAGTTATACTTCTTTCGCGTAACAAGATAAAAATCTTTTCAAAAATTTTATCTTTCGCCTTATTCTACGTTTGTAGAAAAAACGACACTAACAATAGAAAAAAGGTATTTAATACATTGAAAGTTTTAATACAAAGAAATACAAGCAACAAATACAAAGAAACAAAATGTTGACTATGGCTAATTTCAGGGTGTCGGATTTTCGTGACGGTGTGCGCGCGCATCGTAAAAATTTACTCTCATCATTTTTCCCTAACGCGCCAAAAGAAGTATAACTTCAATAATTTGATATTAAAAGTATGAAACAATGATGGATAAACTTAGTGATGAAAGCATATGGTGATAGGGCTTTTTCTAATTCCCGCCTGGGTAGCTATCACTCTTAAGTTGAAAATCTCTTGCCAAACAAGTGTGAATGTGTTCTGATAGCTGTCACTAAGAGCCAGTTCTCTTTAAACCTAGCGTTTTACCAAGTCATCATTTAACATTAGGTGGTTATAGTTATGCGATAAACTTATGATTTTGCAAATTCAACCTTAACTGAATGATTTAAAGTTGTTTCTACAAGGACGCAAGCGACGTAAGACTATTTGAAATTACTGCATAATGCACTCATTTTTGTGTGCCGGCTGTAGGACGTTAATGGTGGATCTTGGGTTTTTGTATATCAATGACTGAATCAAATTAATATATATCCAGTTTTTAAGAGGCTGTCACATATGTAGCCGCTAGATGATTCCCGCCCACTTCAAAATCAAAATTATTTTATTCAATTTAGGCCTTGCTAAAGCGCTTATAAACATCAAAGCTACCACCGATTTGGGAAAACAACCGCACTCAGAGAAGAACTCACATGATATTCGATCTGGTTTATCTTTTCATCATACATATTTTTACAAACATAGCTACATTCATTTTTGGTGGATGCACAGAGAGGAACGTCATTTCCAGACGTCACCATCGTTCATATATTGATCCACGCTGTAATGGCTTTTATTGGGCATTAAAAAAATGGCAAAGGGTCAATCGAATCCAAAAAGTAGTCTAGGTCCATCTACGAAAAATTCCGTATCGACCTATGCGGATACATTCAGTAACACTGAACACAAATGAACTGTATTTTCATTATATATATTACATACATCACTACATACTATAAAACAAAGTCTTCCGCTGAGTCTGTCTGTCTGTTCGCAAAAAACTTAAAAACTACTTAGCGGATTTTCATACGGTTTTCATTAATAAATAGAATGATTCACGAGGAAGGTTTAGGTATATAATTTGTGAAGATTTTTTGTATAATGGTTGAAATATAACGATCAATGTTGACAGTGTCGGAAAGAGTCAAGCCGCCTGGGAGCTTTCGTGGAAAACGCTGCCTAATCCTTTTGATATATAACAAAACGGTTGAGATAGATATAGAGATACGACGCAGACGAAGTCGCGAGAATCATCTAGTATATATACATAAATAAACACCACACAATTATATCTTAATGATACCATTGATCGGTAATCGGTATTCGGTACCGGTATCGGTACCGGTACCGGTATTCGGTATCGGTATATCGGTATCGGTAATAATCGGTATTAATCGGTAAGGGAAAAGAGAGCTTATTTTTTGTTTTGTAGAAACCGGTACCGTTTCCGATTACCGATTGCGATTTCCGTTTATCCTTTACTACTTCCGATTATTGCGTTTTCTTGTGATCAGAGGGCTATCAACTCAACGACCCTTTTATTTGAGACGTGCGAGCCATTAATGTAACGATTTCAAATGAATCGAGAAATGTAAGCTTTCTTTTCTTCATTGATTATAACTACTATAACAAAATCTAGTGATAATTTATTCTTGATACTAAATATATATATACTTACTAATTCTATAAATCTGAATGTGAGTTTGTTTGTTTGTTACGTTTTTATGCCTTAGCTATTACATCAATTATCATTAAATTTTACGTTGTCAGGTGTACAGAATAGGGCACGGGATACCTGTCATTCTTAAAAAAAAGTCGAGCTAGTCATAACGACTGCCGACAGAAGTGAGAGGTCAAAACAATGAAATTAATGTGTTCTCTTTTGAATTTTCATATTAATTATAGTGTAAATGACAATATTTATATTTCAGAATTTATTTATTGAAATTATTAACATTAGTGTGGTTTTCATATGTATTGGCACTCGGAGTAATAATGAAATATATTTTTATAAAGTCTACTAGCGGACCGGGCGGACGTTGTCCTGCCTTGAAAACAAAAAAAAATCCTAAAAGTCGATCGCAGCGCCACCTACCGGTTCCAATTGTGAATCTAAACCATTCTCGGATCCACTCGAACACGCACAAAAAATATCATCAAAATCGGTCCAGGTTAGAGGAGTGATACAAACACACAAAAAAAAAAATAATCAATCAAACGTATGATGAACTGCAAATATTACATGAGAAATATCAATATTACATGAGTAATATCAATATTACATGTACACATGCTATAATACTACGTGTCGCTAATCTGACGCAAGCCGCGCAAGCGCAATACGGTCATGTACCATATCATGACGCGAAATTATAAATTTAAATCCTGCCAAAAATAAAACTCGATGCGCCTAAAGAACTTTTCACTTCAAAAACCTGTTCCGAAGATAGCAGAATAAATCTATATAGCGCGATAGATGCCACGGGCAAAAATAGTAGTATCGTCAGCTTCCTGTGGTTTATAAAATTTTATTTAAAAAGTCAACCTGCAAATTGGTTCAGACTCTTTTAATTTTTATTAGCCTGTTGTTCCGAGATTTCAGTTAAATTAAAAACAGAGTATTCTATAATAAAATTATATTTAAGATTTAAAAACGATTATATATATTACACCGTAAATAATTGGATACAAAATTTATCTACTGAATTAATTAGGGTTGAAGAATTTCAGTGTTGGAAAGGTATGAGATTATGTAACAGATAGGGTTTCAACGTATAACAAAGTTCTGCCTTGTCTATAAGTTTTAACTAACAGTGTAACGTGATTCGTTAGCTAAATAATAATATCTAGCTCAACTTAATAACTTAATATCAAAGTATTTTTTCATATATACGAAGGGCTAAAGGGAAATATAGCTAAGTCATATTTACAAATTAAATTTTGAAAGCATTTTCTGGTAGACTTGAATACATTAGAATGAATGATTTTGAAAGGAAATTTTGTATGTTATATGTATTTGGAATTGTTTTCGGTATAAAATATGCCTAATAATAATAATAACCGACGTGGTTAAGTCACGGACTTAGCTAGTTATTCATTATTAAAGAAAAAATATAATAACAAAAAAAATGTGACAACGCATTTTACACTTGTTTTAAATAGTCATTATGAAAGGAGTATTTTTGGGATCATATACTACAAAAAAATAATTTGATAAAAAAAATTGACTTAGCCAGAGTTTCCCTTTAACCCTCCATATGGTTTATCGATATTGTAACAATAATAAAAATTGACAAGAAGTATTAGTAATAATCCATAAATGTTTCAACGGTAGCTCCTATACGGTATGGTCATTCCATGTTTCAGGTTCACTAAAACCAGTAACAGTATTTTAGGTAATAGTAACATTATAACAAAGTCCTAAAGGAAATTACTGATTTGCCGGATAGTGAGTTCAAGCACCATGTTAAGCGGGTTTAATATCTACAGGCTACTATAGGTGTGGAACAATATGTGAACGATGATGACGTCTGGAAATAAGTCCCTCTTTGTGCCTCCATCAAAAACGAATATAACTATATATGATTGTAAAAATATGTACGATGACAAGATAAACCAGATCGCGTATCTTGCCGATTCTTTTGGTTGAATGAGTTGTTCTCTGAACCTGGTAGATTATTCATAAACGCCTTCTTAGGCCTAAATTGAATGAAGTGTTTTTGATTTCATCATCCATGAGACTTTCTCGATAACTGTATATAACCTTTTATATTAATACTTCCAGAAGATTAGTCTAATTTCACTAAGATATGTACACCTATTAACCTTTGCTATTTAATTTAATCCCTTCCTCTCCTTTTCATACCCAAACGCGCGCTAGGCTTCGGAGTCATAGTTTTACGGTAAATCCTATCTGGGCACGAACTAAAAAGTTCGCATCTTCTTATCTCTGCCGTACCGTGAAGCTGTGGAACAATCTCCCGGCTAGTGTGCTCCCTGCTTCCTATAATAAAGGGTCCTCCAAGCGTAACGTGAAGAGACATTTATGCAGGACCGCATGATAGCGGCGACCGGTGAGGAATAGCGTGTCTCTCGGTAGTCGCCATCGGTTTTGGATTATAGTGTGCTCACCATCAGGCACAGTACAGTCATTTTGCTGTGCTACGATAAAAAAAAGCCATACGTGTGTATTTGATGTTAGTTAAAGTTGATCTATATGTGTTAAGTATCTGACGCTAGGTAATGTAAGATTTGCAGCGTTGGCTCTTACGGTCTATAGACCTTTGATGTTGAGTGCTTCTTAGACTAACAAAGCTTTTATTATTAGCTATTAGTAAAGCATCTCGGCTTTGCATGTTGTACCCGCAAGGAATATGTCATATTATATTACAGTGAGGGTATTCTATCGCTTTATCATGTTCGCTGACGAGAATATAAAAATAAGTACTTACTTTATATATTCCGTAAAACAAGAATATGCTTAGCACGATCATGAACATCTGCGTTCCTATTATTGCAAAATACGCTATCTGTACACCTGAAACAAAATAAAAACATGTTATAATTATTCTAAAGTCAACAAGTGTTGGAGCATTCCACGAGTTTTACGTGAAAATAAAACTATGATATATGTGCAAATTAAAGAAAAAACAGTTATAAAAATAACGCTTGTAGCTCATTATACGCGATAGAAGTAACAACATTTCAAAATGACCTAAATCCAATCTTAATTGTTCATATAATATGTTTTTTTTTTAATTTCCAGTTTTTATACAACGAGAACGAAGCTCAAACTTTGTCGTTTATAATGTTTTTAGTTTTTCTTTTATAATCTACATATTTACTGGACAAACTTTGAAGATATTGAAAAATAACGTAAAATAGTAGGAACGGCTAAAAATGGATTTTGTTTATTTTGAAATGTAACGATTTAATTTTGTCTGTAATATTTCAATATGGCACGTTTTTTTCATTAATTAGCTATTAAAAAATCTCTCAGCCTAGGTATCCCTTTACAGTTCTTGGATTTGATTTGGCATGTCGCGTAGGAAGGAAAGTGACGTCCGACTAAGACTGACTTGTCGCTCCGGTTTTGTGTAGCGTTTTCTCTGTCGCACAGCGCAATGCCTGCAATGGACGAAGATAACGCTATACAAAACCGAAGCAAGTCGATCTAAGCCGGACGTCACACTCTACTCCCCTAGAAGCCAAATCAAGAGCTGGGGGTACCTAATTAATGTTCATTTTTCGCAAAAAATATTTCATTGGAAAATCCGGAGGTTACGTATATAAAAAGTTTCATTAAAATTCGACTTTTGAATTTTACATTTATCCTTTGAAGTGAAACTTTTTATGGGAGATATTTGAAATTCCGATCCGCAACCTTTTATTATAACGAAAAGTGGTGGGGGTAAACACTGTGTCGGGTAGAGTGGGAGCACTGTTTCGCTTTCCTTCGGGTATTGGAGAACAAGAACAGATATACGCTTTCCTCGCTTTCTTTTTTACATTTTCACTTCTACCGCGTGTTAACTACACTCAATCTTGTAAATAGTAGCACAGAAAAATAACGCCACTGTACCTGATGGTAATGGTGGTACCAAAACATAGGCGATCACTGAAACATCAGCTATCCACTGCTGGTCACCTGTTGCCATACTGGCTGATCACAGAACGATATAAGCCTAAGTGAAGTCGCGATACAATCAGACATAATTGTCCTGTTCTTACCAGTCACGCCTAAAGAAGTCACATTTTTATCGCAAAGAGATTTTATCACATTTAATCAATTCAACACAACCAGGCAAAGTGTGACTTAAACGAATATCAAATTCGTACTAACGAATTAAGCAGGGCGAAAGGTATCTGATACGCGTCCTCATTAACACAATGGCTCGAATTCCTTACCGAGCCGCGACCTGGTAATGAGAATTCTTTGCCGCTAGACCCTTGCGGTTGAAGCCACCGACGATGCCTAACATTTAGGTCTGTGATAATGAGTTCATTACGTGTTAGCATCTTAAATAATTATGTCGAAATAGTCAGAATCAACCCTTGTCCATGGTTTTATGTATTATATTTTTTTCTATACTTACATTACAATCTCATCTATTCCTAAATGATGATATGGTCTAAGATGATAAATACGCTACACGCGAGAGTGGCTCTCAAGTATAGCTGCAGGAACACACCAACAGGCGCTTGGCGACAGATTTTCAACTTCAGAGTGGTGGCCAGCCAGACGTGCTCAAGAAAAACTCTACCACCAAATGCACATCAAAAATATATTGAAAAAGTATTCGGGGAAATAATCTTACAGCTAATTCTTAATAAGCATTTCGTTTATTATCTACGAATTGAGTTGACTTGAAACCTTTGATAACAGTAGAACTAGTTTTTATTACAAATACGCGTAACTTTGTTAAATAACTGCCGTTGTCAAAAAATACAAAAAAATGTCTCATTTTATAATCATACGGGACTTATTATAATTAAACCTAACTTGGAAAAATAATTCAATTTTAGAAGCTTAATTGAATTTGTTTACCTGGAATACATCAAAATTTTTCACGTTCTTTTTACATACCTCTTGTTTTGTGTGAAGCTCTTGTAAATATAGAAATAAAATGAATGCTTTAGATTTGTTCCAGTAAATTCGAATAATTCTATTTTAGATATATTACATAACTAACGGGTCCGGCAGACGTTGTCCCGCCCTTATTATGAAAAAATCCTTGACAAATTATATACTAAAACGCTCCTCATGAATCACTCTATCCACTGGTGAAAACCGCATGAAAATCCGTTCGGTAGTTTTTGAGTTTATCGCGAACAGACAGACAGACAGATGCAGTAGGGGACATTGTTTTATACTATGTAATGATTATATAAAGATAGCGGATAATAAAATCTTACTAATATTTGTGTACAGGCGAAAAGAATTTAAACTGTTTACAGATCTTAGATAAAATCAACTTTTAATTTAACCAATAGAGCTTCTAGTTCCTATAAAGTAACAATTTAATATAGAAAAAAGATTTATCCTATGAAAAGTATACCCATAGGTGGATTTTTAAAGGGTGCAGAAGGAGTATGTCAGCTGCCTCAACAATTGGAGCTACATGAAACCCGTCTTAAGAGATTTTTCTTAATTTTTAAGACAATTCGATGTGAATACACGAAATTTCAAAACGAAATTGTACGGGCAGAAATAAAATGATTTATTATAAAAAAACTATTTCTGATGCCAATCGATTCGGTTTCTTACAAGATCCAAAGCACTCTGATGGACCTATTAACGTTTGAGTATTAGTAATTCCAAAAATCGCAAAAAGTTTTCCTTCATCCTGAATGTATCGGCACAGGATTGATCCTTCGATACGGAATCTTTTGTAGGTATTTTCTTCTATTCTATTCGTTCTCTGATACCATACCATTTGGCTTCAATTGACCAATTACCATTTTTTAATCAAATAGTTTTGTATGTTAAAATTACATTCCAATTTACTTTTATACTTAAGAAAAGTTTCTGTTATGGACAGACAGGCCACTACAATAAAGAATGATCCACAAAATTTACTGTTTACTGTCTAGTCTGTTCTTTGTAACTTTGAATTTCCTCAAACATTAAAAGCATGGAACCTATTAGATGAATTAGCACTGCTGTAATCCTTAAAAAACATGACGTTCTGCTCATATGGCCAGGTAATTTGGGGTGGAGTGAACAGGAATATATGGTCCAATTTCGTAACCATCTTGTATTTTTGTACGTCTCTTGATTTTTTTATGTGCAACTACAAACAAATTGAAGTGTGCAAAAATAAATACGACAAGGTTCATAAACTGAAAAATGTACTATCAAGGAATTTGTATAGAAATTCCTTATTACATATTAAGCCAAATGATTTTTTTTTCTAAAGGCCCACCTAAACCGTTTCAATATATTTGATTGATGAAGCCGTTATTGGGCTTGGAATCCTAACGGAAGCACAAAGTAACGTTCATCCTAATATTTAAAAGCGGTTCAGTTTTCTAAATTTATTTTAGTATATACGTTGTAAAAGGCTATCGAAAAATTCCTTATGAAGCGTGTTAGAAAAGCTTTTGCGATATCTGATGATTCCACTACTCAAGCCAGAGTAAGTATACTAGAGTGTTTTGGTTTTTGTAGAGAAAGAACACGATCGATCTGTACAACGAAAATTATCAAATGTTATGGTATCCTAGTGTCCTAGGGACGGTTTCTTGTATTTACAACAATTAAGGTACATGCCCTTACTATCCCAGTTCAAAAATCCATGGTGTATATTTAATTAAATAATGGTCATAAGTTGAAATACTGGCTATTGTTGTCAATAGTCTTCTGTCATTTTGATGGAAGTACTTTGACTGATTTCTATGCCACAGAAATTTTGGGGGTAGAAATCGATAAACTCCTGTCTTCCTTCTGTTGATTATAGTGGGTGAAGGAGAGTTTCCTGACGTAACTTCTGTAGTTTTGAAATCTTCCATTGTCCGATTTCTAGAAGACCGGCAACGTAAAGGAGTGGGTTAGAACAATCGTTGTGCTAGAATAAAGCTTGTGCATCGTCTTTTAGAGTGGCTACCACCATTGTTGTAAATTTTACTGCTAATTTTCTTGTAATTTTAATATTCATATTAAATATTTTGTTGCTATGGCTTTCAATTCACCGTTTATCTGCGGTAATCATCGAAGGCCTATTGTTGAGAATACAATTTTCAGAAAGGAACCAAAAGCCCACCATGCGTTCACTTGTTGTAAGTAGTACATAGCTCTTAATATTGTGTATCGCTTGTGTTTAGTTGGTGACACGACAGGTCTCATACCTATTCTAAAATCATATGTAATTTCGATTTTTTCCATGGTGAAAGAAACAAGTGATATGAAAGACAAATCGAGCGACGGATTATGGAATAATTCTTGATTTTCAAATAGAATGTTGTAGAGTATAAAATTAATTTGCATTTTAAATTCGAAGTAGGCTGAAAGATTTATCGATTTTCATACTAGCCATTACGCTAAAATTCAAAGACGAGAACCTAATATACTGTCGCCATGAGGTTATTTTATTAATTAAGATTACTATGATGTTATGCAGATTAAATGAAATATAACACTTCGATATTCATCAGAATGATTGACCATCAATATTCGTTCTTCGATATATCATTCGAAATTCATGTTAAAATTCTATGTCACTTCATCGGTGAATTTTTTCCAGTAAATCTCCAAGTTTCCTTAAAAAGCGAGACGTAATCGTCTAAATGGCCGATGAAATTACTTTAGAAGACAGATGACATGGCTTTAAGAAAAGTATTTGCTTTTATTTTGATAGAAATTGTTTCGGGAATACGTCCACAGTGCTTTATTGTGTGTGATTTAAGTAGAATAACCTTCTCAGTGCCGGAGAAGAGCTTAGGACTTAATGGAGCAAGTTTCTTATGTGTATATCCTTTTGTGTAAGGTATTCGAGTGAACGTAAATACAAGATTATATGATATTGTGTAGGTCAAAGATATTATATATTTTATATAAAACATTGTCACTTTTATTTTATAGTAATAATTTTAATTTTGTTTTACGTGCACAAAAAAATGTCACGTATAAGTTTGTAAGACAAATGCGTGTAAAACGTGAAAGAAATATTAATAGTTATATAATATAATCTGTCACTATGATGTGAGCTGTAGGGGTAAGGAGTAAGTCCTTGCCTTACATATTTTTGAGGTGCTGTTTGTGGAAATAAAGTTGTTTGTTGGGTAAATTATTTTATTTAACGGTTAAATGGGTTGTTCTGATCTAATTGAGTGTTGAACGGATAACTATCAGGATTTAATAAATATAACTAAATTAGAGGTTAGAAAAAAAACGTGCAAACGTAACCGTGCAGAGTAGTTATCTATACATGTAAGAATAAATTGCCGAATGTGTAAGCGCATGACTTCAAAACGAGTGGACTTATTTCGTTAACTCTTTTTTTGTTGAGTGTGCAATTGTCAGGACAGGGTTTGTGTGAAGGAAAATATATGGGAAATCGCAAGGTAAAAATTTTGGATTATGAAATCTCCATATATAAAAATGAGTGATTGAGAGAAAAACATTACAGAGATCTTTCAAAATAGATTGACGATTGGTTGTTGGATTAGTTTGGATTGGATTGGTTGGAGATTGGTTTTGTTCAGCTGTCATATTACCTCAATATAAGGTCGTACTGTAAAGAGAAGATTTGGTTTCATTTTCTTCGTTAGTACACCCGTGTGGAGCCGGGCGGACAACTAGTTGTATATCTAATTAGTTTCATTGAAACAGCTTTGACGATTTATAAAATGTACTAGCGAACCCGACCTCGCATTGCTGTGGATCATGTTGAGTCATTATGTTAAATTAAAATTTAAAATAAAAAGCGAGGTTGCGCAGTAAATAGATTGATACAGTAAATAGATAGTTACAGAACACGTGCACACAGTAAAATAAATCGGAGTTAAAAAATAAATTCAAAATTAAAACGTGGCTCCATCTATGAGATATCTATAACAGTCGGTCCTACAGTTTTCCGTCCACAAATTAACTTAAACCGCCATCTGTTCGAGAATGATGAAACTTACAATTAATAACAATAATCAACATTGACAATAATTTAATTTATAATTAAAAAATATTGAGGCCATTAATCGAAATATAAATGATCGTATATCTCATCTTGGGCCAAATTAACCATAAATGCTAACTTTCATGAAGATCGGTTAAGTAGTTTTGGAGTTCATCGTGGACAAACATGGACAAACGTAGACACTGGATATTTTTATATTTAGATTTGATAACGTCTTACTTTCCAAGTTTATATACATATTTCTTTGGAATACTATAGAAGGTAGGTCGCCTAAACGTCTATTATTAACTAGCTGATACTTACCAGAATAGAGAATTATCTTAACTATAAAATATTTTATGTTCACAGGGAAAAACAACACAACTACCAACTTTACCTAAAAAATTGAGCCGTCATGGGACGCCTGGCAAATGTGAAACATAGAAATTGTTTTATATAAGTTATATACCTAAAAGAACAGATTACGACAGGAATCAATTATGGCATAATGAAAAGATAAAGCATTACAAATTTGTTCCATAAAATAATTAGTATTTATTTATTTTATTACATAAATATTTATTTTTATTAAATACAAAAATGCAACTAGGCGGAGGCGCGGTGTTCTTCGCGGCAATTATCAAAGGGCGCTAGGTCAATGGCGCGTGCCGCGTAACACTAGTATAACGAGTGGCCAACAAAATAATTTGAATCTTATGGTTATACACATAGAGTTATAGAGTTGCAGATGTTTTTGAGTATTTTGTTAATAGTGCAAAGTTCGTGTTTTGCGTCGCCACGTTGCGCCAAGCCAAAATCAGGTTTACCCGCACTTATAGATGTTTCACATCAAAAATTTCTTTGTCAACAATGTTATCCATTTACATCACGTACGTGCACTCATGATCGGTTACGTAATTAAGGCGTAACGAATAAACTCAAATTTACTTTCCCTGAATTAGACATCTATTATACAAAATATGTAAAGAGAATTTTAGTAATTATGTTTAAATAAGTGATTTCTTAACTGAAAAATAAAGTTTTTGGAAACTTTAATAAGCTTTTGTAGGTGGTAGAGCCACGCTGAAGCTATTCCTGATTTCAGCATGAATGGGTCGGCTCGCCCGAGCTAGTACCACCCTCTCATAGAAATACCGACGTGAAGTAACAGTGCCTGCATTGTTGTACCGTTTTATTTTATTTTGTACTTTAAAGTAAAAAAAAGTTATAGCTTGTTCATGAGCAACTGAATTTGACTTGTATTTATTTGTACACAGTTGTATTGCTTTTATATATTATTTTACTTCAAACTAAAAAAGGTTACAGGAATTTGAAAATAAAAAGAACATAGAACATTTATTATTCAATATAACGAAAACCTGTAATCGAGTTTCGTTGTGCGAATATCGATACCTGCAGAAAGCAATTCGAATTCCCATGATATTTTAGAAGGAAAGAAAATATCGGCATATAACATTTCGGAAATAGTTCGTTTTTTCCTTACCTTCGTACCCACACGTATTTTAATATCGCTATCCGTAATAGACATTTTTTTTACAATTGAAAATATTAATAAAATTTAGCTGTGAAATTCACAGAAGACAACAAATTTCGGTGTTTCTGTTATTAGTTTCAGACGAAAGTGCAAAATAACTTCTAATTCTTGATGATGGATTTCCACAAAGTAACGTATTCTTAAATCAAATATCTTAATAATTTCATTAATTTATTTTGGGACGATTTTCAATAATAATTATACATATAATAATATCGTATCACGCCAGGAATAATATTACATCGCCTCAATATTTTGATGTGATGGTATCACACTCGCGCCCTCTTTAATTCCGGAACCTTACAGTTCCGCGAGAGTGATTTATTACGACACTAGCTTTTGATCCCGGATGTAATCTCACTAATGGTATTTACAATAAGGGCTCTTATGGTACGGTACGCTCGGTCGCTCCAATTCGATTTAATTAGAATTAATTTTGTTCGATTAGTGTGATAAGAGTGTTTTGATGGAACGCTTAACCTGGTGGTGTATTGGGAATGTAGCATTGTTTGTAATTATTTCGACAAGTCGCAGTATCGATTTCTGATTAATTACGATCATGGTGGTTAGTTATATCCGGTTGTCACATCAGTTGTTTTGGTACCTAATTTAATAAATCTGTAACCCTGTTCATACGTGTACTTTTGTAATACATATAATAATATTATAAATGTGAATGTGAGTTTGTATGTTACGTTTTTATGACTTAAGTACTCAATCAATAAAGATAAAACCGTATCGATCAGTAGTATACAATACAAACTTTAACTAAATCAATAAAAATACCAATGTCAAATGTTTTTTTTTGTTAAGCAATCTTCTAAATTATTACTGCCATTGTCGAGTAGTATTACAAGTGTATTATTATATACCTAGTACCCGAATAATTGTAATATTACAGTCCACGACGTATTGGGGATTTCAAACTCTAAGAAATCCACAGTTCTATGTTTTCCCACATACAGTAAGTAGTATTGGAACAACATTTAGCAGGTTCAGGTTTCCTCACGATGTTTTCCTTCACCGTTAGCCGATAATGTTACCAATTGAAATCTGTAAATGTAAGTGAATCCAGAAAAAATTGTTAGAACATGCTGGTGTTTGAATCCGCGGACATCGGAATGATATTCCTCCGGTCAAAGCACTAGACCGCCACGACTTCAACTTCGTCGTTCTTTATGTCGTGGGTTAATAAAGCGTGAAGTAAAATATACCAATATGTAAACAGTTACGATATAGCGCATAGCCAAAAGATATATTATAGAATATTGGGATAATAGATTTCAATATGCGCCTCGCAATTCTCTTAAGATATTAATTAAAATCATGAGGTTATGGATGTTCCTGACAGGTTCGCGACACGGTGCGACGCGACGAAGTGTGTGTAATTTATAAAATTCCAACCACATATCTTAATATACAAAACGGTTTCGTGACGTCTGAATAAATAAACTCTTATTTCGTGTTGGATGACGAAACACAAACGGGTAACTAAATTATTACATTCGGTTGGTTCCAAGATGGGATAAAAAAATATTTCGTGATATAATTTTGAACAAAGTACAGGTATTTTTTTATTTTATCTATTTTTAGGGAACGTTCGACTACAAACTAAATTTAATGATGTAGAACTTATTTGTTTAGATGGATTACTAATAAGATGAAATATTTCTATATATAATATGGTGGTAGGGCTTTCTCTAAGTCCACCTGGCTAGCTTTTAAGTTTAAATTCTGTCTCCAAGCACCTATTATTGTGTTCCGGTAGCTGCACTTGAGAGCCAGTCCACTCTATGTATAGAATGCTTACCAGCTTAGACCTCATAATTATTTAAGACTAGCAGCCCGTCCCGGCTTCGCACGGGTGGACAATTGTTTAAACATTTGGGTTAAACATACGTGGATTGGCTAAAACTGATCATAGTCTTGTACCCACGATCCAACCCAAAATTGAAAATCTTACAGAAAGAAATGTCTTCTGTTCGAGGGTAGATGATTGTACTAACCTAACAAAATGATAAAATAGAAAAACAACCCAGTGAATTCATTTGTTTTGGTGTGTGATAGCTTAACGGGAACTACTCTTTACTGTATTTGCCAAATTAAGTCCAGTTATGGTAAACACTGATGAAACACGCCATAAACGTATCAGCGTGTGCAATATTTCTTTGGCTCCAAACGAAGTCATATGAAAAAGGCTGCATTTACGTACGTTTTTAAAAAAATGAGCGGATTATCCGTGATTATTTGGCACAAGGCTTTTTATTGGTTCTGGTGGTTCCTCAATATTAGGAAGAAGTACTTTTCCAGATGCGTAGCACATACGATTTCCTTCATCACTCCATTTTTTACCATAACATTTAGTACAAATCTTATTGATCGTCCCAATTTGAATGTTGTTCTGATGGACACAATCAATTTGTGGAATGTAACTGAATGCCAATCTATTACTATGAGCTAAAATTCTATTGCGCGAATCTGCTCTGAACAATCCAAAATATTCAACAATGCCTGCACCCACTGCGTAGGGAGCCGACCGCGCGAATAAGCCGCGCGGTTACTTACGCTATAGATGTGCTCCCGTTTACCCTTCTTCGCCGCATAGCCCGCACGCACACACCACACCCCGGCAACGACGCGAGCGGCATATTTTGTTTAGGTTGACATTTTTAAACTCGTAATATCTTTTGAATGCAATGGCCGATTTTAATAATTCAAAAAGTTATCTACAGGTACTGAAACAGTCTTCAATTAAAAATAATTTATTTGGATAAGGATTAATATAAAGATATGAATGACATGGGCTTATAGGCATGGTATGATTTTTGTTAAGATTTCTTTCAAAAATGTAGTTATAGTGACATAATCACAATAGCTGGACATATGGTGCCCGGAGATTTTTTATAAATATTACTATGCTCTTTAATATTGTCGAACGTATTTGTCCTATCATTCATCGTTTCCGCAGTGCATGCGATGAAAGTCATTTTATGGCAATATTTTTCATACCTTGGATTATATTATTGAAATTTTAGTAGGATCCCTATTTTTGTCTAGTAAAAAATATAGTCTATGTTACTCAGGGATAATGTAGCATTCTAATGATGAATGAATTATCGAAATCCGTCCAGTAGTTTTTGAGTTTATTTGTAGCAAACATACAAAAATACGAGGTTTCCTCTTTATAATATTAGTGTAGATGAGGTGAGATTGTGGTCAAACGCTAAAACTTGTAATCTATAAAAAAAGTCCGTGTTGCCGAGCTAGTTGATCATGGCACATATGTATAAATAGCTATATAATAAAGTAATACAATAGTAAGTTTATTCATGGTTATTTGATTTGCCCTTCTGTCCTTGCTACCGAGTACGATAAATCTGTTAAAAACCTGCAGCCTTTAAGTCAGTAAAAAAGTCACCGCAGTCATAAGGATTATTGACAGAAGAGAAAACTCAAAACAATAGAATAACGTTTTTTTTTTGAATTTTTAAACAATTATATAATCTGAAATAATTAGATTTCTTAATTTGTAAATTGAAATTATTAACATTAGCGTGGTTTTCACGTCTATTGGAATTCCGAGCCATATTTATATACATTTTTATAAAGGTTATTGATTAACAAACATATGACGAACTGCACAAGTCCAGTACAAATTATAATTTAGTAATTTTAAATTAGTAACCACAAAATTTTACCCATCCAAAAAGTCAAACACGCATATGATACAGTTGAATATATGCAATGTCAGGCGAAAGTGATGAATAATACATTACAAGCATTTCGAGGTCATCGGTGACGCGAATCCTATTTTTTCTCCTATCAAATATATAGTGTTTAATCACTCAACGTGGCTAAAGAGCTTTTCATTAAAAAAAAAAACTGCGGTAACCTTTCAATACAATGTAGATTTCATGCCTCTTTACTAAAACGTGTCATAAAATAAAATGTATTCTTTATATCGTCGCGCCGTCTGACACTGTTATCATATAATTAGACTTTAGTATGCGACTGAAATAAATTGCTACATAAATAAAACAACATAATCGTGTCAACAAAGGCAGAGGATGTCGCCTTGTATGATAACCGCAAATGAGGCAATAACACGAAACCGCCCTCGCAAAACGTTACAATATGTAGGTGTACGAAATTACATATTTTACTGTTTTCCTTGAAATTTGAATACGGTACTTTCACGTAAGTATTTTTTAGGTATCGACGTAAGAATTTTGTTGACAAAACAATTTCTCTCACCGGCAATAAAATACAAACGATCGTGTGTCTTACATTTGAATACGACCAGTTTCTGGCGTATTAGTATGTTATATTTACGATCTTTTGGGCTCTTTGTCAGCAAAAGTAAGCAATTTTCTGTTACCACCTCCCATCCCATGCTTACTTAGACATTTATATAAGTATTTTTGAAGGGAAAATCTCTTTAGGCGCGTTGAGTGGTGTTTTTGCTAAGGGATCTCTATCAAATACATAAAAAAGTTAAAAATATACTAATTTAAATTAGATTATTATAAGTTGTATTTATTTAAAATAATATCTAGTATATGAAAAATAAACTTTGTCTTAAAGTTATAAAAAGAAAAAAAAAGAAAGAAAAAGAAAAAGAAAAAAATTTAAAAAAAATAAAAAGATAGGAAAGAAAAAAAAAGACTAAGAAATAAAGAGGAAAAGAGAAATAGGTAAAACGAATAAAGAAAAAAAAAGAGAAAAAAAAAGGAAAAAAAAAAAAAAAAAAAAAAAAAAAAAAAAAAAAAAAAAAAAAAAAAAAAAAAAATAATATAATTTCGCTTCATGACATGCTAGAAGCGTGACCGATCGTATTGCGTTTGCGCGGCTTGCGTCAAGCTGGCGACACGTTGCGGCGCTGAGAGGGCCACCGCGCAGCACACTCTGTCTGAGTGTGCGACGTGGGACGATCAGCGCCGCGCTCTGGCTGCGGCGGTAGGGGACGAGCTCTCGCTGACGAGTGTGGTTTCGGCCATGCTCGGCAGCGAGAACGTGTGGACTGCTGTGGCCTCCTTCTGCGAGGAGGTCATCTCCCAGAAGGAGGCGGCGGAGAGGGACGGGGTTGAAGATTTTCGGAGTGGCTATCTCCGCCAAAGGAGAGCAGGCAGAAGGGAGAGGCGATACCTTCACCTCCTCCCACCAACGTGGCCGAGCCTAAGGGGATGGGTCGAGGTGCCCACCTCTTCCTGCACAGGTGAAGCTGACGAGGGGGGCGACTCGCTATGTACCCAGCTTGCCTCTCTATAGTAGGACGAAGCCTGGCGTTCACTCGCTAGGCTGCCGCAGGAGTGGTTTTTCAGGAAAACAGTAAGTTCGATCCCTGGCTGCCCCTATCATGCTGTGGACGGTACACCGTGGAGTTTTAGTCCGTGGGAGTCGACCATAATCCACTCTCTCTCCCGAGACGTTGGCGTATCCATAAAGGATTTCCCTACGTTAATTTAAAAAAAGACTAGCGACGCGTAGCATAGGAGCTTGTGTACTTTTAATATTGATATATCAAGTTGAGATTGTGCAGTTTATCATATACTAATTAGAAACTGTCTAAAAATGTATACAATTATTGTTCGGAGTGTTAATAGATGTGAAAACCTGATTAATATTAATAATTTCAATTTACAATTACAAAATTTCAATTATTCACAGTATAATTAATTTCAAAATTCAAAACAGATCACAATTATTCTATTGTATTGAATTCTCACTTCTGACGGCAGTATCTATGACTGCTTCGAATTTTTATTTATATGTTCTGGTTTGCTTATTGATTCATAGGCTGTAGTTAACAAGTCTAAAGTTTATAGTCTATAGAGGAATTAAATTATAATGGTTTGCTAATAGAGCGATGGTAGCACAGTAGATAAGACCGCGTGCCTCACATCCAGATATCCCTTATATCATCAAAAATAGGCAAATTAAAGATCAAAAACAAACCCCTCTCCCCCCGGTCCCCTTTAGTGCTTACGTAATACAATGGTCCCGGAGAAGTCTGCTGTCAAATCGTTTGATAATTTTGTGAAGCATGTGATTATTAATCTCGAGGCATTTAACGGACTTTGAAATTACCACGACTCTCTGACTTGTACTATCATGACTGACGAATCCTTTTGACCTTATTATATAATGCTCATGCAACGCGTCAAGGGAAAGAGAAACGACTTGTATAAAATTACGATCACCTCTAGTTCCTATTATATTGCAAATTCCGTATATATATGTGAGAAAACAACAAAACCGAAAAATAAGTATAGTACATAACAGGATATCTAAAAGAAATTATCTTTGTTACTTAGAGTGGTATTAACGAGCTAGAAGTTTTTTTAGTAAGCGGACAGCTACCAATTTTTTGATTTGCAAATGTATAATATCATACTGACTGTATTCGGAGTTATATATTTACGCATATTTATGCGCTAATTATTTTCAACTCGATTTTCAATTATAAAACAAGGTCCTCTGTCACGTCTGTCTGTTTGTTCGCGATAAGCTCAAAAACTACTTAACGGATTTTCATGAGGTTTTCATCAGCTGATGAAGTTATTCATCAAGAAGGTTTAGGTATATCATTCGTCAAGTTTTTTTTTTTATTATCAGGGTGGAACAACGTCCGCCGGGGCCGCTAGTTGTTTATAAATTGTACGCAATCTCACCAGATACTAAGCGACAATGTGATCTAAAATGCAAAGAAACTAAGCCTAGAAAGAACTAACTCTCAAGTACAACTGCCGAAATACAGATTTAAAATGTATGTTAACTATAATTGTTATGTGACAATCATGGAAATAAGAATATAAAATATAAGCATAACAATGATTCAGAACTTAGCAATAATGATTAATATGTTCTAATCGCCTAAAGAAAACATGAAAAATATCAAAAGAGAAAATGGCAAACATTTTAAAATAGGTCGTATAGCGAGTATTACATATAAGCCTACCACTATACTATGCTCTCACCACAACGTCTTTGCGAAATTTTATTATAATCAAAATACTCGTTATTTTTACAGTAATATGTATAAGTTGCGAATACTCGTATGTTTAACTTGGGCACTCCCAAAGTTTTGGATTACTATTATCAACACTACTAAGAAAGTTTAAACAAATTTGGTATATCGAGCATATATAAGCGATATCGCTCATATTGCACATTATTGGCATAAGTATTCAAAAATTGGCTCTTCTCGACAATGCTCGATTATTGTCGGACGAGCAATTCGTGCTTAGCCCTCGATTACCTTGCGTCACGTCATACGACTTGCCCGTACTATTACACATCTATCTCGCTTTATGAATCTACTTATAGATATGTAGTTTGTATGCAGATTGATCTTCTTCTAACAGTCGTGGCGCAAAGTTAAATAGCTTATGATCTTCCTCATTATCGCGTGTTAAAAGACAAAGCTAAAAAATAAGTACTTCAATATTTATGATATTAGTTTTATAGATATAGATTGAAGTCGAATTATTTATTCATTCATAAGACATTGCCTAGAATTGTAAATAAATTGTGTAAGTAAGCAAGACCTATTAATTTAAACTTTGCATTTTGCTCCCTTTATGCTTAAAACGGAAGGTTTATTTTTAATACAAAATCATCATCTTATCCTCATCCCATCTAAGTAGGGTCGGCACAACATGTTTTCCTTTTCCACTCACGCCTATCAGGTGTCATCTCAGTATTAACACCTTTTACACACATATCATTTTTCACACAATCGATCCATACCTATTTCAGTCTTCCTCTACTCTTATATCCATCGATCATGATACTCAAAGCTTTTCTAGTTACATGGTCTTCATAACTCCTCATGACATGCCAATACCATGCCAACCTATTACTCCTCAACTTCTCCGTCACTGGTGCTATTTTCATACTTCCTCTGATATATTCATACCTAATCTTATCCATTCTAGTTTCAACACACATCCACATTGACATTCGCATCTCTGCCAGATGTAATTTTCTCTCATTCGTCGCTTTCGTCGCTCAGCACTACGATGTGTACAACATGACTGGTCTTATAATAGTTTTATACACCTTCCCCTTGAGTTTCAAGGGCATTCGTGGGTCACAAGCTACACCAGACACCTTTCGCCATTTCACCCACCCTGCATTTATCCTATTCCTCACGTCCTTGTATACGCAACCGTCGTTTTGGATCAGAGAACCGACATACCGGAAATCAGAGCAGGTTGGTAAGGATACACCATTTAAAGGTATAGGAGAAAAACTGTACGGACCACCGAAGTCGCAAAACAAAACAATACAAAATATTCTTGAAAAATCATGTATTGTCAAATGTTAATGTCGAAATCATTTAAGTATAATTTATAAATTACTTTACCTTGGAGTAATTTCAATAACAAGCATCAATTCTGTACAATGAAAGCTTTTTTAATCATTTCTAGTAATTAATTAAGCAACGTTAGATATTCAACCAAAACGTTATTGAAATCGCGAGAGAAATCGTATACTTATATCGCGTATGATTTGAATTACCAGAACGTAATTTGAGATAATCCAAATTAGATATCTAATGAGGTTTGTGAAGAAATGAAAAAAAATGTATTGAGTTCTTCGTTCCAAATTGTCGCCTCCTTTATACAATCATCTTTATATTTTTATATCAACGGTATTGTTTCCTTTTATGAGTTATTCAAACGGGACAGGTTTTCATCGGATTTCTTTGAGGACTGATGAATATTTTCATGAAAGTCTTTCATTAACATTTTTATTCGAATACTTTGAATAAGACATTTATGCGTTCCACACTTTTATTAAAATTATTATAAAAACTTTTTCTCAATCATTGGTAATTTATACAATCAGTACAAATATATAACATTGAAGTGTTTTTTTAAGGTCGAAATAACAACTGTCTACTTAACGGATATGAAAGTATATAGGGTAACTATATCATAACCAATTTTCAAAAATTATGATCTGTTTATTCTGGCTGATTTCTAAAAGAGTTAGACCGATTTACTGGTAGACAGCTAATATTATAAGGAGTATTTTATACTACTGTTATTTTAGAAAAAAAATAGGGTTCTCCGCAAATATAATAAAGTAAAGTAGCAATGGTCAGCACCGCGTGCGCCACACACGCTGTTTCAGTGAACAAAATTTTTTGCTAAATTCCACGCGGATAAAATCGCGGTAACCTCGATGTTACGTAAGCATACAAACGGACTGAATCATAGGGCCAGAATACACATAACTGTAAATGGCGTACCAGGTGTTGTTAAACTGGCATGCCGGTTACTGGCATTCCCTGAAGCCACAATACACATGCCTATGGGTGGCATACCAATTTCTAGAATCAATCGTCTTCATGCAAATGACGTACCTCTCCATTTACCCGCGAGAGGAAATAATCAAATGAACTACGATCTCCTGGTATGCTTGGTACTGGTACGCGGTCTACGGGTAGAATTTCGAAACATATGTCAGCAGCTTGTTCTTAGTGGTAACTAGCAAGCTTTTGTGCGACTAACAAGCATGTGTATTCCGAGCTTTAAGTGCAGCTGCCAAAACACATGTATACATGTGTTTAGTGGCAGATTTTGAAATTGACGGTGAGAGCTAGCCAAGCGGCAAGAAAACCCCTATCAATTACAAACAAATAATAAAAAAATACGTTATACCTCTCGGAACAGTTTATGTTACCTACATTGTATATTTTCCAGTTCACTCGCTCGATAAATAAAGGTAAGATTCACTGAAACGTACGTAGCATTTTTCTCGTAAAAATTACATTATATTTTCTAACATCTTTTTCTGAAAATTTATATGTACTTTTTAAATTTAATTTTCGTTAATATCAAATTTAAAAACAAATTGAGATTACAATTTGAATTTCGTTTAATGAATGAAATTAATTACGAACCTATAGGGATTGTTTTCCTTTATAATACCTGGAGCCAGCGGTTTCGTTTCCGTGGGAATAGTTTTCTTATATCTATATATTTTATATGTATTCATTATGGATCACCATATAATTGTTTAACTCGTATTTTTGATGTAACTACTTAACGCTTACAAAAAAGCCAAATGAATATTTTAACAAATCCATTACCTCGCAGCAGAACTTTTGTCAAAATCGTTTTCATTGTAGCACCATTCAAAAATAATGGCGGCCACCAGGAGACAAACTATCCATCGTCAGTCGCCGCTGTCATACCGGTTTGTGTAAATGTCTCTTCATGTCGCGCTTGGAGGGCCCTATGTCATACGAAGGAGGGAAAACACTGGCCGGGAGATTGTTTTTATTTAAGACTAGCTGTGCCCGCGACTCCGTCCTCATGGAACTTTATATAAAAAAACAGTGATTAATAAAGACATCTGAATGTATTAAATTCGTTTACTTATCTACTTTTCTCTCGTATTTAAGTCGTGTCGTCATTAAAATTACAATAACTTTTAATTGACAGAATCAATTTTAGTGAAACGAAGACTAAGGGCGCCTTCTATTTAAGCGGTTGGTGTCGGACTACTGCCGCGTGACAGTAGTGCGGTTAGTGCACTGCACACGGACGGTTATGTTTTAAATGTATTTCATACAAAATGTGTCGAACCGGGAACGGGCGAGAACAGTCCGGCGTACATCGGTTAGCAGAACGGCAACACCGCAATCACGATGTGCTTTTTTCATTTGAGTGAGGAGGGCACTTCGAGTTTTGCATGTTGTAAAATAAATAACCATTGCTACTTTCTTACTATGGATGATACAAAAATAGAAAACAATATAGACGAAATGCAAGTCCGGCCCGCTGCATGAAACTCAAAATATGATGATTATTCTAATCTAATACAGAATATAAGATTTGTGAAGATATATGTAAAAAAAAAAAAAATAATATACGAATGAAAAGAATTTAATGTAATCAATTTTAATGTAATCAATTTTTTTTTAATAAGAGCATAACCAACAATAACCCTTCCTCGTCTAAATCCATGGCTCGACCGAATGCAAGTATTGGTGGACATCACTAAAATACAGTCGGGCTGCAACCGCATCGCCCTCCGAATTAGACGTCTTAGGTATTATGCTTTATGAATTTCCTGAAAAGGTTTTATCATGAACGCAATATTTTAGCAGCGTGTCCAAACAAACTTATTCCTAGACACCTGCAACATTTTTCACATACAAAATTCTAAAAAGTACAGACAACTTAGAGTTACATTCTTATTATATGAATAGAAGAAATTAGTTCGAACAAACGATAGATATAGCTTTATTTAAATGTACAGATGATGTGCTAGCCCCGGTTTTGCACGTGTGTACAAAAACAAACCAAAGATTTCTTTTACAAGACGGCCATGTAATGAAATAAAATGACCACTCAATGTCAATCTGTCAATTCTATAGATATCTTTGAAGATCTGCCTACTTCTTCTGTTTCAGTCACTTTTTTATGTGAAGATTTACGATTTCTGAAACATTTTTTTTTTCGTACAATTTTTACATCCTGAATTACAAATATAGCGATAAAAGAAATAGTTAAATATAAATAAGTGGAACATGTTCTACCGTACACTCGGCGATTGATATTTTTATATACATAGAAGTATGTGTAATTTGTATATCAAATTACGGTCATGGAATTTAATGAAATATAGTCAAAATTATTACATCCGTCCGTCCGTACATTACTTAGGGCCCCCATTGAAAATCAGCGCTGCAGTAACACCCAGTTGTGCTGCAGCACTTAGCTGAATGGGGGTGCCTTTGTTGGATATAATATAAGCTATGTATACGTTCATCTTGTTGTTATCCAGCAATAAATACATTTGTTTCTTTCTTTCTTCTTCTTTCTAAAATTCTCAATATCTCATAGCCACAACATAAGTACACAACTTATATTATGTTTAAATTACAAATGTGTGTAGCTAAAATACGCACAATGAAGCTGTTATTAGTCACTTCAAAAAATTACAAAATTAATTTTGTTATACAACACAAACAAAAACAAACGCTCGACTCACTTGCTTTGACCTTTCGCGGCGACGGTATATTGTTATAGATAAATAAACAAATTTATCATGTTCCGATTAATTAATGGTGTCTGAAGTGTTCTCATTGTTGTAATAAATTGAGCTGTTTCTGTGTAACATCAATCATTCCCTTTTTCATACCGATAATTGGGTAGAAGAGTGAAATTTACAATTTACGCTCTTAAATTTTATATCTCACTATTAGAAACTTCGTAAATGGTATAACAACTTTGATTGAAGACGTACATTATTGAGTCATAAATTCATTTTACTTCTTTGTAAAGAATGAATTTTGTTTCTTTTTATTAAAAGTTATTCAAAAGTTATTCAAAGTTTCATCCGTAATGATTTGTACAAAACAAATCTTTTATTTTAATAGAAATAGGTATGTTGACAACATATTGGCCAACCTTTAACTGTTATTTTTAATAGGTTACGTGAACTGTTATAAAGTTATTATTTTATAATTACCTATACATATAATAAGGATGTAAATCTAACGTGTCTGTACTTTTTCGATTTCCAAGAAAAAAATTGTTGCAGGTATCTGGGAATAAGTAATAGAATACATTTCAATCATTTTTTAAAATGTCTGTCTGTTTGTATGAGCACGTATCACTGCTAAAATACTGTGTTGACAATAAACCCTCAGCACAGACAGACAGACAGACATTTCTAAAAATGATTGGAATGTATTTCATTACTTTTTACAACAATTTTTTTCACGAAGATCGTTAAGGGCAAACATGTTAGATTTACATTCTTATTATATGTATAGATAACGGGCCTGGCAGACGTTATCCCCTGATAATAAAAAACTTGACAAATAATATACCTAAACCTTCCTCATGAATCACTTTATTTATGGGTGAAAACCGCATGAAAATCCGTTCTGTAGTTTTTGAGTTTATCGCGTACAGACAGACTGACAGCCGTGGCAGAGGATTTGCTTTATAATATGTAGTGATACATATAGAAATTATGTACTATATAATTATATATCTTAAGAGACCCTCCTGAAAATTCCACAATGTTATAAGTCTATCTCAAAAGGAAAACAAATCGCTTTTACCTGTTACATATTTTTTAGAAATAATTGGTTATTTGCGAAGCTATTTTGACTAAAGTAGTATTTATACTTATTCAATTAAATTTGTCAGTTACCCTATGAATCATCATCATTACATAGTATAAAACAAAGTACCCTACCGCGTCTGTCTGTCTGTCTGTTCGCGATAAATTCAAAAACTACTGACCGGATCTTTATGCGGTTTTCACCAGTGGATAAAGTGATTCACGAGGAACGTTTTGGTATATAATTTGTTCAGGACTTTTTTATAATCAGGGCGGGACAACGTCTGCCGGGCCCGCTAGTTTAATATAAATTAAGACTGGCCTTTACGACATGTCGTTTCAATTAATATATTACAAGATATAACAGATTAGACTAAAATTAGGCGTAACAAAATAGTATAACGAGACTTAATGAAGATCAATTAATGATATGTAAGTGTGAAAAGGTCAAATAATGGAATGCATATTACGTGCCCAAACAACCCACATAAGTACACTCCGCCTGTGTGAAACTACGGTGTATCGCTTGTCTTCTGCCAACCAACTTCTGCTGGCCCTAGTTTTTTTCTTGAATACAATGTAGTTTATTTAAAGTCTACAAAACTGAGTTCCATAATCAAAAAATGACATGAACCCTACTACATGTAAACACAATATGTAAAAAATAAGAGAAATTGTTTCATAGCATTAAAATAATGAAAAATGAAAATAAATTAAACATTTTTATTCTAATTAACACCAAAGAAATGGAAAAGAATTTTGAAACGTAAACTATTACAAAAAGAAAGCATGCGATAAAAAGGGCAACGTCGGCCTACGTTTATTCTTGCTAATAGTAAATTAAAAGTTAGGCGATTAATTAAATTATTTCTTACACGTGGTACACTGAAGGGTTTTTTTGAAGAAAATCTGGAGATATATCAATTTGTATATAAACATTATAGCAGCCATCTTTCGACGAGTCTGTAACCGTTTCATTTTATATTGGATTCTTACGTGAAACCAAATCGATCACTATTAGAGAAAGACAAATTTAGTCATTGTTATAGACAGCTCGTGCTTGGCTTAATAGTTCACTAAATTAAAATTAATTTCCCAAAAGAGATCATCGTGGTTCTTATGACAGTTACCCTATATCTCCTATGCTATTGTTTCCTTATACTGTCTCAAATAAATCGAGTGGGAGTTCACATACGGTAGAAGTGAAACTTAGTATTCTGATTAATTTTTAAGGGAACTGGAATAACTATGGAGGTATTGAACATTAGTTTTCAGCATTAATTTTGTAATATCTTAATATATATTAACAATAATACTAATACACACCACAGAATATTTTTTTAAAGTGCGCGATAGTCACTACGATCCAACAGAAAATGATGTGCTCTCGATTTCAACGTTTCGCTCTCTCCCCCTCTTTTTGTATATATTTCTAGAACATTAAGAATATACTATCTCATTCTCTTACAGCCTAAAACCTATAAGTATATTCATTTATAGCCATTGATATATAAAAACCTAAGATGCACAATCTCGAATAAAAGTAACGCTCAAAACCGTCCCGAAAAACTCACCGATATTCTTACGTAGTTATAGTACTATATACTATAGTTATATTATAAACTTATGTTTTTGCAAATTCAACCTTACGTGAATTATTTAAAGTTGTTTTTACAAAACAGTGTACAAAGACGCGAGTGACGAGAGATTAGTAATCCAGTGCTACGTAAGCTAAGATGAATAGTTAGCTTAGCTTAGATAGCGGAGCACAGATAGGTCGCGAATTGCATGTATCAGGCAACAGCCCAAGCCGAGGTGTGTCGTGCACCCTTGAGCTAGTTGTCAAATAAAATCGGCTGAATGCCTTAAGCCTTAATAGTCCGGTGAAGCTGTTAAGACCTTGCTAGGTCAATGACGAGTCAGTTCGAAAAAAAAAAGTAGTCCGGTGAAGCTGTTTAGGCCTTACTAGGCCAGTAGCGTAGTCGCTTCGAAAAAAAAACGAGAGATTATTTGAAATGAGGCACAATTTTCATTTTATGCGGATGGTTTTGAGACGTTGACTGCGCATCTTGGGTTTTTATATATCAATGTTTGTAGCTATCTCTTTTTCCTTACACATTTTCTTTTCATAAACTCTAATTCAAACTGTTGAGAAGCTGTATATAATGCTCTTACCATAATAAACATCGTCCAGTTCTTTATATCGTTTGGCGTTCACACCAATCCTCCAACTGTACAGCAGTACTACCAATATTGATATATTCTGGAACAAATGAAAACTAGGTCAGTTACTAGTTCGATATAATTTTAGTTGCAAAATTCAATTGAAAGTGTCAGCTTGTATGATTTCCTGCGGTCACACTCTGGCGATCACTATAAATATTATTGAATTTGGGAACAGGTTTATCTTTACTTATCTATACATATTGGTTGCGCTGCTTTATATATATATTTTAAATTCCCGCAATATTGTGATCAGTTCGCGACACTTTCCATCCCCGCTTAATTACCCCTTCCTGTGGCACATGCTTACGTTTATTAGCGCGTCAAACACGCAAAAGACGTTTCTGCGCCGCGTGCTAGAACAGTTTGAATTTTCACCTGGTCGAGTGAGTAGGAATAAACGCATCACCCCGCATATAGTGCGTGCCGACACACTTTATAATCAATAATTGTTGTGTGAGACTCTTTGAATCTAGACTTTAGTGTCCGTCAGTGTTGTGACGGAGAAAAAACCGTGGAGTGCATCGAGAACAAACACCTAGCCGGCTAACCACGTGGAAACTGCAACGCCACGAGGTATGTGCCAGTTTCCTTCCCAGTCTTGTCTCCATCGTAATATCTGATCGCAATACAGTTTAGTATCAAAATTAGCACCCCCGCAAATACAGTCCACTCGTATAGCATAGAAACACATATAATAAAAAGCTAACGAAACGAATTCTGTACATTAACTATTTTGAAGAAAAAATACTGCGGTGGGGCTTAGAATAAATGAAAGAACACATTTCCATAGTTAAAAAAAAATTTGTCTGTCGTTTATACGAGATTCATGTAAAAAGTACTGGATGGGTTTTGACGAAATTCAATATGATAATCTATACTAATATTATAAATAGGTAAAGTTTGTGAGTTTGTGACGTTGTAGGGGGTAATCTCAGGAACTACTGGTCCAATTTGAAAAATTCTTGCAGTGTTATATAGCTCATTTATCGAGGAAGGTTATAGGTTATATATCATCACGCTAAGACTAATAGGAGCGGACCTCCAATAAATAATGTTTCAAAATCGGGGTTTGTTTTCCTCTTGAGCGGTTTCGCTGCGTGTTACCGTTAGATCAAAGGAACTATTTCACGAAGACGAAGTCGCGGACAGAGGGTAGTAGTTTATACACCGGTATAACATATTCTTATATATGTAGAGCATACTTATAAGAAAACACGAAAGAGAAGGCTAATTATAGGGTGATTCAATATGTAAACAATTTCAATGTCTGGAACTAACACCTCTCACTGAGCATGTATTAAAAATGAACGTAGCTATAATGTTTTTCAAATAGATATACAATGTACAACTAGATGCTGAAGAGCCATGCTGCCATCTAGAAGAACAAAGTCGTTCACAAAGGGTAAGGCCAATTAAATCGCCGATGTCGAGTTTTAATACACAATACAATTATAATTTTATTAATCACTGTGTTTATAATTGAAATTTCACGCGGACGTAGTCGCGGGCACAGCTAGCTATTCTGTATACTAGATATGACCGCGATTCCATTCGCGTCTATTGTCGTTTGCTGTAATTACTACTTCTTATTTAATCTAACTAATATTATGAAGGCGAATATTTTTGTCTGTTTGTTTGTTACGCCTGAACTACTGAACCTATCATAATGAAAATTGCGTTGTTAGGGGCACAGAAAAGGGCATAGGGTATCTTTCATCCAATCCAGTACTGTTCCTGAGGGATAGGACAGTTCTATATTACGCGAGCGAAGCCGCCAGTAATAGCTAGTAGTAAATAGTTGAATTATAGCAAAATAGATAATATGTATACATAGTCTACGTAAGCACATAATTTTTATCTATATACTAACGGGCCCGGCGGACGTTATCCCGCCCTGATAATAAAAAGAAAACCTAGACAAATTATATACATAAAATATTTATTCCTCGTGAAACATTTTAACTACTGGTGAAAACTGCATGAAAATCCATTCAGTAGTTTTTGAGTTTATTGCAAACAGACAGACAAATGTGGCATAAGACTTTGTTTTATAGTATGTAGTGATAACAACAACTTTTATCTACCCGTAACAATTATCTTTGCGGTCGGTTGAACGGTATAGAAGTTGATGTGCTTCAACACCATCTAATGTGACGTAATAGTAAAATACATAAAAACGCTCCCCATGTAAAAACATTTCGTGTGTTAAATTTCTTGGTGATAAATCAAACACTGTTGGGATTTATTGGATTCAGATCTATCAAACATAATTTCTTATAAGTAAAATATATTATTACATGTCATTTTTCAAGTTGATACTTCGTTGACTAACGTAGATTATAGGTTATGCGACTTCATGGACTAGAAGCAGCGGAGCGGAAATGTAAGGCATGGAAAATCGCTGGAAACAGCAAAAAACAGTAGATAATCTTTACTCGTATAACAGAAATGTAGTGTACAATTTGTGTTTATAACACTATTAGTGACCCCATTAGAAAATTGTTTTATTATAAACTCACGTTTGTTCGCGGCTTCGTTCGCTTTGATGTAGATTTATTCTAATCCCCAGGAATTGTACATTATTTTATAGATAACGGGTATTCTATGTCCTGTCCTATACCCTTAGCAACGTGTATGTCAAATTTAATGATGATCGGTGGAGTAGCTAAAACGGGAGAGCGTTACAAACATGCGCGATTTCGAATTAGAATATTGGTTGGGATATTCTGTACAAAAGTTTAATTAGCTTTTTGCAGTTTATGATTCTAAATTATTGTGATACTTAACCCTTTGCACTCGAAGTTTTTTTTCATTCGTATTACCGGCAACTCGAAACCACGATTATTTGCTGTTATCGAGAGCCGAGACCGTAACGATCCGTGAGCCGCGACCATCATTTTTCACCAACGTTTTAAATAGCTTAGCTCCGGAGCCCTCGAATGCAAAGGGTTAATAATTTTCACTGTTAGTCTTTTCTTTATTTGACTTTTATAATGTTATAACTATATTGTTGTGGTTTGTTACTTGAATGTTTCGTTCAGACCACTATAATAGTGGGCGATGTTACAATGCGGAAATTATCTGTTTTAAAAGGGAGAAAAGAAAAGAATACAAGGCAATTTACAGAGAAGAGTGATAGAGAAAAACGTATTATAACAAATTTAGTTAGTGTTGAATGCAGTTAGTTTAGATTTACACCCAGAGATGGCGCTGCCACAATTCTGTACTCGCTATCATTGTGTTTTGTATATTACATATAGGCATTTTAAATAACGATTAAAGACCCGCTGGAGTTCCAATCGGGCCGCCGTGGTGGACGGTCGTGCCTTCCGTGCGTCTGCTGCATTTGTTCGTTCCGATCTGCGATCTCTGTCTCGCGCTCGCGCTCTCGCCTTCGACGCTCTCGAGTCAGTAGTGTCCGCGCTCCGCTCGCGTCAAGTCGGTCTTGTGCGCCGTACTCGCAGTGTTTGTTTACGTTGTGTTGCGCCGCGTCTCCGTCGTCTACAGCGCCGTGTTTGTTTACGTCGTGTTTCGCGCCGATTGAACGTCGCGTTTCGCGCTACGATTGTTCGGGAGTGTCTGTCACGTATTGTTATTTTCCGTTACTAGCAACAGTAACAGATTGTCAATTGTAAGGCGCTCGATTTTAGAGCGTATCAAACCGCACCTTTCGGTGCGAACCCGGGTTCATTTCTTGAAAAGTCCAGTCGTCTGGCTAGCTCACGGATACCTCACGGTGTAAACAACGAAGTGAGTTGGAGCGACCTGTCCGCTCGTCGTAGGCCCCGCGGCCTACGGCACAGGCAGACGGGCCTGGGTAGCTTGGCCTTGGCGAGGACGCCTAGTCAAGTCCAGGTGTCTCCCTCCCACTCTCCTGATCCTCTCATTCCCTCCCCGGGTTTCTGTTTGGGCGTAGCCCGGTTTACCGGTCTGCGTTCTCGGCCTCGGGCTTGCTAGGGCTCCCCTCCAAGCTTTGTACGTTCTCTCCTGTGCAGCATTGCACTTTGCCCACAGCTCTCTTGGTCCGGACTCGGGATAGTCCGTTAAATTCAAAAAAGGCGCGCCCCCCTGCCCCTCTGGCAGGGAGGTACGTAATGTCTTCCTCCTCCCCGTCCATCTCCTCAGGCCCCAGTATGACCCAGTTAAGCTCCCTCGAGCGCGAACATGCTCGGTTTGGCGAGGTCGTCATGAACTGCTGTCCGACAGCCGTCACGGAGTACGGTCGCTTCTGTAGAGAGGCGCGAATTTTTCAAAAGGAGGTCCCCCGCCCACAGTTCCGTCCAAAGCTGTATTTCCTATGACGAGCTCCTTCTCCCTGCTCTCGCAGGAAATCCCGACCGCTGAAAAAGCAAACAACCCCTCCGCTCCCATCCCAGACGAGGAGGGCTCCGATATGGAGCAAGATCCCGCGAATGATGGCTTCACCACCGTCTCGCACCGCCAGCGCCATAAGCTCGCGAATCCCTCTTCCGATAACGAAGCCCCTAAGCCTTCTAAACTCCTTAACGTTGATGGCACGAAAGTGCCAAAAACGACATCCACGCCCTCCAGACCGGCTTCACCTCAAGCTGTGGAACACGCAGCCACGAGTAAGAAGCCCCGTCCACCGCCCCCCGTTACGATCCAGGACAAGGCGTCTTGGGTCGAGATTCGTCACAGCAGAGATTCCCTTTACCTCCGCCGTGAATACCCCTGTCGGTATCCAGGTGAAGGTCGCGAACCCTACCGTCCATAAAGACCTAACTCGTTTTCTTCGGGATAACAATTTCGGTTACTTCACTCATTCGCTCGAGGAAGAGCGCTTACTACGAGTTGTCATCCGTAGAGTCCCCGCCGAAATCCCAACCGATGACATCTCCAACGACCTCAACGAAAAGGATATTCCTGTTCGTGAGGTACACCGCATGCGCTCTCCGCGCACGAAGGCACCCTACAATATGGTGTTAGTCGTTCGCGACCACACCAATGAAGGGAAAGCCGTTTTCGATCTCTCGACCCTCTGCGGCCTCTCCGGCATTATTGTCGAGCCGCCGCGCAAAACGTCCGTACCCTCACAGTGTCACAACTGTCAGGTTTACGGACACTCCGCACATAACTGTCGCCTGCGTCCCACGTGTGTTAAGTGCCTCGACGACCACTCCACTAAGGAGTGTTCCCGCTCTTCGACCTCCTCTGACCCTCCGAGCTGCGTCTTGTGCCGCGGTGAAGGCCATACCGAGAATTATCGCGGATGTCCCCGCGCCCCGCGTACAAAGCGCCCCCGCTACCCCAGACAGGTCTCCCCGTGTAGGACGCCCGCCGCCACCGCCCGCCCCCGACCTCCGCCTCTGATGTCCCGAGAGGCCTTTCCGAGCCTGCCGAGCACATCTCGTGCACCGGCAGCGTCCGTACCCGCGACTAGCGCCCCCCCCACCCCGCCCCTCACGGGCCCCTCAGGCCCCGTGGGCTCCTAAGCCCGCGTCCCAACCCAATCCCAGATCCCAGGTGGCTAAGCCTTCACAGGTTGACACCGTCTTCTCCTTTTCCCTGTCAAGTATTGACTACGCAGGTCAATTACTAATATTCCACAAGATCTCGGAGATCTCGGCGTACGAAGAAACCTCTAGAAATCCGCTACTAGGTACCGTAACAGCAATCCATAGGTTTCCAGCCATCGCGGCTACCTTACAACGGCTCGCGCGCGCCGCCGTTCAAAAATAAATAACTCATATAAGATAGAGTAAATCCGTGTATTTACGTCTATCTTCCTCTAAAACGACCGAATAATAATAAAAACTTTTGTTATTCCGGCGCCGACGCCGCTCAAGTAACTTTAAATTCGATCTTTTAACATGCGTGTTTGCGCCCACGCACGCGTAACCCTCCCTCACGCCACCGTGAGGGAAGGTCTCCTCTTTCGCTCCCGCACACACCGTGGTTCTTCAGTGATATCTCGACCCTAGGTCATCCCCAGACGGAGCCCTCGAGCTGTTACTATCGCGATACAGTGGCTCGCCCACATCACTTGCACACACATGAGATCACCTCACATACGTGCACACATTACACACATAATGGAAGGGTTTTATTTTTTTCCCTTAATCGAACTGAATCGAGTAGTTTAGTTCGTTTCACTTCAGATATACATGTAAACGTTTGTGAATCATGCAATCTCAATTGTATGACTCACAAACGAGTATGTGTATGAATAGCTTAGAATAGTTTAGCTAGGTCCAGATCCGGGATAATAGCAACAGCCCAAGCCGAGGTATGCCGCGCACCCTTGAGCTAGTTGCCTAAATAAAATCGGCTGAGTGCCTTAAGCGCTCGCCTTAGTAGTCCGGTGAAGCTGTAAAGGCCCAATAAGGCCAATAGCGTAGTCATTTCGAAAAAAAAAAAAGATTAAAGACCCGAGTTACGAGTCAAAAATTGTGTTTTCTTTGGCTACCCGTTTGCAGTGAAGTGTATAATTAGAGTGAGTTTGTGAACAGTTAGATAAGGTAAATGAGTATAAAATCACAATACACTTTCGCATAAACGATTCATAATTCATCTGGTTTATCAAATTTTAACACAATGCAAACATTTAAACAAGATATTTGGTGCGTGAAAACCACAGACAATCAACATTCAATAATGATTTATGGAAATTTCGTCCATAACGTTATTAATTGTATAGCAATTTGCCATGAGTTATGATTGGAACCTTTAAACTGTTTCACGTGTGGTAATGTCGCTGGTGTTTCGAATATAACTCATTTTATGAATTTAAGTTGGTTGGTTAGTTAAAACTGGATAAAATTCAAGAGCTTTTCACGTTCTCGTAAATCCAGACTAATGTTAAAAATGCGAATGTGAGTTTGTCTGTTTGTTATACTTTCACTTCTTAACACGTTCCATGCCAAACCATATTTCCTGACAAGTCCCTCAGGACATTTGATATTTTGACAAAATAGATACATTATCAAACAATATTAGATTACAACATCGTATATAATATGAAATAAGTAATTCCTTTGTTTTCTGTAGTCATTAAATCGTATATCCTAGTGGTATATATGGCCTAAAGATCAATTTGAACGTGTACCACCGATGGTACAGGTGGCACGTTGTCATGTGTACAGAAAAGGGCACAGAAATATAAAAGTAGATTCAGAAATCTATTTAGTGAACTAGCTATTGTCCATGTTATAATTTTCACTTAATTTACTTCCCCTCTATCGACTCTCTCGACACCCTACTCTCTTGTTGTAACTTTCCATGGAGTTTTTGTGGCGTCTCAGAATGCATATCTCGTAGTATTGTTTCCCATCCCCTTCACCTGTGCACGGTAACCGAACTGTATTACGTAAAAAAACCACCAGTGTTACAAAATATAGAGTCAAATAACAGAAGACTATAAATAAAATATAAAATTCACTACTCTACTAAATACTAATATTAGAGAAAGTTTGAGCGTATGGATGTATGTTTACAGTAATATGGTTTGTACATCGAAATAAGAAAGAGACTATAATTTATATAAAATGTTCTTTACATTGGGCGAACTATAACGATACGTACGTAGGTCTTAAGAAATTCTGCCGTTTGAGAGTTACCTATATGCGCTGCATATACCCTTAGAGTTACTTGAATATAATTTATAAACGTGTAAACGCAGACGAAGTCGCAACTGAGTGCTAGGACACTATAAATTGCAAAAAAAGTGTTATCCAAATCCGACTGCTATTTTCAGTGTAGTTAAAATAAACAAAAAGAAACAGAACAATCTCTTGACTTTCATAATACTATTATAAGTAGTTAATAAAATTAAAGTATCTTTAACGACAAAAAAGTCAGTTCTTTTACGGTTATTACAAGGCGTGAATATAAAAAAGGTGAACTCTAAATTGGACACGCAGTTAAACCCATGAAAACGTTCATAGTATTCGAATTTATTCAAATATTTACAAGAGCCTCTTAAAACAACACAATAAATTTCATTTAGGTCCATTTAAGCCCTCGTAAAAATAGTCAAGTTACAGTATTTAAACGTTCGGCCTGAATTTAAATGAAATATCTAATGTAATCAGTTCCACTAAAGATCCTCGGTAAACAGGTGAGAAAAGTATTTCATATTAGAATTATTCAACAGATAATACCTCAATTAAATTAAAAGGTAACTTGGGAAATGTCATCTAATCACGAGAATTAGACAAAAGTCTATGTGTATTTGTAAGTTTATTATGATACTACTGGCACTTAACAGAGAAAGCTTTATGGTAAAAAAAATTAAATTAGAAATACTTACGCACAAGAAGTAGTTGACAACAATATTTAAATCAATAAATATGTCAGTATTTTTATATATTTGGAGTCAAGCGAACATGCAGTTTATCTGTTGGTAAGTGATCACCGCCGCTCATGGACGCCTGCTACACTAGGGGCATCACAGAAGCATTTCCGACCTTTGAGAAAGGATTAGGCTCATTTCTTGGAGGTTTGTAAGTTATATTGGTCCGGAAACACCGCCGCTGTGAGTTTACTCGTGGAAAAAACACACGCCTAAACCGCACAGTAGATGACTTCCAAACATCAAGATGACACGGATGGAATTTCAATTTGTGGCGAGTCGTTGTATGTGGTAGAGCCACGCTGAAGCTATTATTGGTTTCAGCACGAATGGGTCGGCTCGCCCGAGGTAGTATCACCCTCTCATAGAAAACCGACGTGAAGTAACAATGCTTGCATTGTTGCGCTTCGTTAGGTCAGTGAGAGGCCGGAGGCCTACCTCCCTTCTCCTCTCCCGCCTCCCTCCCTTTCCCCAAACACAGGCTGGCAACGCACTTTCGACTCCCCTGGTGTTGTTAGTGTTTATGGATGGTGGTGAGCATTTAACATCAGGTGACCCATCTGTTCGATTGCCTGCTATGATATAAAAAAAAAGTTCAGTAATAGAACTCAGCAGCAGGTATCAATCCGAACAGCTTTGTCTGGCTGTGTATTCCCTTAATTCTCTAAAACTACGTAACGAGCATTCAAAGAGATTGAACTGTATTGCAAAATTAGAATCGACGCAAGGTACGTTAAAGGAGGTTAAAGTGAGTTATTGGGAAAAGTTGTCAAAATTGAAAGAAATGCTTTATAATAAATGGGAAAAAATACTTTGATCAAAGAAGTAAGGAAAAAAGTATCCGGTATAAAACAATACAATGTCAGCCTCTTCATATATGATGACAATGACGACAATATGTAAAGGTAGCTTTAATACTCCGATGTAGGTGAAAAAAGTGAAGATGTCCATCACTTGATGATGGAGTGTTCCAGGAACAGCATCGAAATAGAGTCGTCAATGAGTAGTATGAGAAATAGTTGCTAGAAAATTGGAATATGTCATAGCATCTTAGCTGAACCCTGTTCGGATGAAGGTAAGATGCTGTGTAACTTGGCAATGATACCTCGTCAGTGACTTTCCTGATGGAGTTAGAAAGGTTGGGGAACAATGGCTCTGATATGTTCGGTGGAATAAGAGTCCCTAAAAATAAAATCAATTAAAAAAAACATTGATTCGGTTTTCACTGTTACTTGACAAGTACTCCCAGAAAGATTTATGCGTTTATACATGTTTTTTTTATATGTATGTAAATTAAAGACAAGTCGGTATGTTGTAAGCAAGCAGTGAAAATATTTTTCGGGCGCTTTTATTGCTAATGGTCGCTAAGCTAAATGAGATACATTAGAGTAATGTACCACGGAATTGTATGTTTTAAAAAGGTCTATAGAAAGTCCTGGGTGATATATTCACTTATGTACACATGTAACTTACTTTGCCAGATGTAATGAAAATAGTTTTTTACAACGTTTAATTTCACTGGATATTGTGAAGTTATTACAGATTTAAAATTACGTGCAATAGAAAAAAAAGTTGCTTAACCCCTCGGCTATTCTTTTAAGATTCAAATCACAAAATCGCGGACCATGTTTTTAAATTTCGACCAAATTTGTCTGTTGACCAGTGCATTTCGACAGTACAAGGGTTAAGAAGACTTATGAAACTTATTTTACTTTAATGAACTGTTAGTTACAAAGTGTTAAAAAATGTATAGCGTATTATTACGTGTCTACAGCGCTTGGACGGTTATGACGTCATAGTAGTACACTGCACTTGTGTGAAGCCGGGGTAGTTTTCTATTATTTTGTAAGAAATGGAGCTGATGAAATTTTGATGCGATATTGGCTCAATGGTTCAGTCATCGCATGCTATGCTATATATAGGTTAAAATTCTCGCCAATGAGCGGGAAGCTTTCGGTAAAGGAAAATCTTGTGACGAAGGTATAACATAGTATGGTCTTTTATAAGCCTATTTGCTAGTTACCACCCTCAATTTACAAATCTGTCGCCAAGAAGTTACACGTGTCTTATCATTTTAGGTTACATTTTCATTTGAAATCAGATGATATAAATATATGGTCAAACACTAGAAGTATAAAAAAAGATATCACGTGCAACTCCACCCCCTCCCCCCCCCAAAAACCAAACCACCATAAAAAAATACGATTAGTGACCTGAAAAATTCCCCTTAATAGGTAATCTCATAGTCCTGACATTTCATAGCATATTTATAACTTTTCTTCGAACTTATTTTCATCAAAAACCTATTTCGACGCACACTAACCAGCCGATATTAATCATAAAAATATCAATTTAGGTATCAAATATCGGCATACGATGTTAACGATGCAATAAAAGGAATCCGTATTATCAGGTTGATGAGATATTTTACTTGTGTGACCAAGAAAGTGTTTGAAACATGATGTTCTATTTTGACATAATTTTTTTTACAAATTACTTACAACTTTGTGGAGTAGAAACTATATATCAATAAGTCTGTTGGAGTGATCATTATGAAATTTTGATATAACTTATTTACAACAAATAATAATAATAAAAGAGTGCGACGGTTCGTGTACAAGTAGGAGTGACGTAATAACCCAATATTCATCATCATCAGCTGGTAGGAGACCCACCAAAGGGTCATAGGCCTCTTCCCCAAAGAAGGTATGGGCGTAACCACCACGCCAGCTCACGACGTATTAACGATTTCCAACTCTGATAAAACCACAGTTGTATGTTTTCCCACATACAGGAGTACTACAAAACCATTTCTCAGGTCCATGCTTCCTTACGATGTTCACCTTCACAGTCAGCCAATAGTGTAGCCAATTTAAAAAATGTACACGAATTCCGAAAGATCCATTAGTAGATACCGGGATTCCGATCTACGGACATCGGAATGATATTCCACCGGTCAAAGCACCACCACGACTTCCAAACGAATATTATAAAACATAATATACAAATAATATATCATACATATAAACATATATCAATATTAATGTATATATGTCTATAATGGAAAAAATAGTTTCTCTGAGGATCAATCAGGTCAAAACTACTGAACATATCGGCATAGGACTATGATCATACCACGCGGAATTTTTCGTAGATAATTCTAGGCTATTGTTTTGGATTTGATTTGACTTTTATTTTTTAATGCCAAGCGGGCAGGATTCTGCTGTACATATTATGTTATAATATTATATGATATACACGATACCTCAAACGTCACTATTATAAATGAGGATGTGGTTTTATCAGCCATTAGTATTTTATCACAAAATTATAATATACAGGCTGATGTTTTATTATCAGACGCATTAGTTAAGCTACGTGATAATAATAATCGCGCACATATAAATAGGCGATGATAAAATAGTTCGTACCATTTTACTGGAGTGTTTGTGGACTTATTTTATTTATTTGGTAAGTAAAGTAAAAAAAAAATAGCAGTTTATTTTTTTCTTATTGTCAACGTGTCGAATCCTTTATTTACAGTATCTTTTATCGTACTTTACGATGCATATGTCTATTAATCTATAATATATGTACACTATGGCAAAAAGGTCAATAGTATTGAATTTAAAAAATATTATGAGTTACAGTCGCATGTCGACCACTCAACGACCAATACTAATACAGAACCTAAAGCGGGAAGTTGATCACCTATTATGGATTTTAAGTATTTTTCTATATGTTCAATCATTTTTTTATACATCTTAACTTTTTTACCGTTGACACAATCTCACATAAAACGACGATGTGGTCTAAAATTATAAAAACATTTAATGCAAAACAAAGAACAACTTTTTTTTTCTTCGGTATGAGGCCTGCTTATGTAGGCAATTCCGCCAATGTCAAGTGTGGCAAATACACGTTTTAAACTTAATTGCCAAATATTCGATGTAATAACGTAGAATGATCTAAAACAGCAACATATCGCCATAGGCAAATCATCAAAGGGGGGTTAGATCTATACTTTGAGTACCACAGAGATAGTAAACTTTTTATTATATTTTTGTCAAAAATAAATCGACATTAATTTCACGTCACTATTTTAATGTGCCAAAACGGCCAATATAGCGTGTCAATATTATAATAGCTATGGATAAGCTGCAGTGTTATTATTAAAAAAATGTAAATATCTAGTTTTTTGTCCATACATTTAACGAGTCGAAGCCTTAAGTCGTCGTCGTTATACTTCACGATCCTTATATCTAATAATTTACAATTTATACGCCATCCGACAAAAGCACCTCATTATTAGATATTGAAACTTACAAAATTAATTAACAATAGTCGAATTTCTATCGCTGGACGACCGCTAGTAAGAATTAAAACGCTTATAAAAACTATATATCTAAGCCTGGATTCAATACGTAGGCGGTCATCGGCGAATTTATTACCCGTATCGCAAACTGCCTCACTTACTAATCTTTCCACTAACGATGATTTGTCTCGTCCCCGATGCGGTTAATCAAATTAATGACGTGTTCTAAGTTGACAAAGTCTCATGAGGTTATAGCCTTTGTGGACGTCCTTCATTACTTAAACTTTGTCCAGACCTACTTACTGAAGCTTGTAATGCGTGTATATCGTGGTGAGTAAACGACGTACCAAATAGTATTTCTTCATATTATTTATTTAGAAGTATTTCACAGCACTTTCTTTAGCCTGGTGAAGTTGTGAAGGCCCACATTAAATGCTCATAAACTATATACTATACGAAGTCCCGCAGTATAAATACTTTTTATTCATTTTTGTATGCTTTTAGATCCAGACAGACTTATACGTACTTGCACATACACACAGATAGGTCTACCTTATGTTTAATGCGTAACGAAATTTCTTGTGTACTGTACCCTACCTAATCTATACTAATATTATAAAGAGGTAACGTTTGTGAGTTTGTGACGTTGTAGGGGGTAATCTCAGGAACTACTGGTCCGATTTGAAAAATTCTTTCAATGTTATATAGCTCATTTATCGAGGAAGGTTATAGGCTATATATCATCACGTTAATCCAATCCATCCAATAGGACCGGAGCACTAATGAATAATGTTTCAAAATAAAGTTTTTTTCCTCTTGAGTGTTTCCGCTGCGTGTTAACCTTAGCCCAAAAGTAACGATTCCACGCGAACGAAGTTGTGGTCAGAGGCTAGTGTATAATAAGTATCCATTCCATGTCCATATAAACAGTTCGTCAGTCATATAAACGACGTAAGATTTGTCACCCAATATTTTTTTGTTGCACATAATTGCATCTGCAAAATGCACTTTTATATTTTATCAAAAAGACAATATATACCTATTCGTATAAGTTTAGTTCGCAATGGACCATAAGCGACTCAACCATTTGCGGCTCATTATTATAACCATTTATTGTAGTAAACCATTTACCAATAAAACATACTTTTTGTACTTTGTAGGTCTTATCGTTTGATCACAATCTCATCTGATGTTAATCGATTATGTTGTCTAAGATGGCCAAAGCACCAAGCCTAAAGGAGACTGGCTCTTAAGTACAGCTGTAGGAACACACTAACAGATGCTTGGCGACAGGTTTTCTTGAGAGTAGTAGCTAGCCAGGCGGACTTAGAAAACGCCCGAGCCCTATGCTATCTACGGTTTCATCATAATGTTAGTAGCTAGCCAGGCGGACTTAGAAAACGCCCGAGCCCTATGCTATCTACGGTTTCATCATAATGTTAGTAGCTAGCTAGGCGGACTTAGAAAACGCCCGAGCCCTATGCTATCTACGGTTTCATCATAATGTTAGTAGCTAGCCAGGCGGACTTAGAAAACGCCCGAGCCCTATGCCATCTACGGTTTCATCATAATGTTAGTAGCTAGCTAGGCGGACTTAGAAAACGCCCGAGCCCTATGCTATCTACGGTTTCATCATAATGTTAGTAGCTAGCCAGGCGGATTTAGGAAACGCCCGAGCCCTACGCTATCTACGGTTTCATCATAATGTTAGTAGCTAGCTAGGCGGACTTAGAAAACGCCCGAGCCCTATGCTATCTACGGTTTCATCATAATGTTAGTAGCTAGCTAGGCGGACTTAGAAAACGCCCGAGCCCTTTGCTATCTATGGTTTCATCATGATGTTAGTAGCTAGCCAGGCGGATTTAGAAAACGCCCGAGCCCTATGCTATCGACGGTTTCATCATAATGTTAGTAGCTAGCTAGGCGGACTTAGAAAACGCCCGAGCCCTATGCTATCTACGGTTTCATCATAATGTTAGTAGCTAGCCAGGCGGACTTAGAAAACGCCCGAGCCCTATGCCATCTACGGTTTCATCATAATGTTAGTAGCTAGCCAGGCGGACTTAGAAAACGCCCGAGCCCTATGCTATCTACGGTTTCATCATAATGTTAGTAGCTAGCTAGGCGGACTTAGAAAACGCCCGAGCCCTATGCTATCTACGGTTTCATCATAATGTTAGTAGCTAGCCAGGCGGACTTAGAAAACGCCCGAGCCCTATGCTATCTACGGTTTCATCGTGATGTTAGTAGCTAGCCAGGCGGATTTAGAAAACGCCCGAGCCCTATGATATCGACGGTTTCATCATAATGTTAGTAGCTAGCTAGGCGGATTTAGAAAACGCCCGAGCCCTATGATATCGACGGTTTCATCATAATGTTAGTAGCTAGCCAGGCGGATTTAGAAAACGCCCGAGCCCTATGATATCGACGGTTTCATCATAATGTTAGTAGCTAGCTAGGCGGACTTAGAAAACGCCCGAGCCCTTTGCTATCTATGGTTTCATCATGATGTTAGTAGCTAGCCAGGCGGACTTAGAAAACGCCCGAGCCCTATGCTATCTACGGTTTCATCATAATGTTAGTAGCTAGCTAGGCGGACTTAGAAAACGCCCGAGCCCTATGCTATATACGTTTTCACCGAAAGCTTCACCAAAAGCTCAGATGCAATTGGTAGAATTCAAATCTACGTCCGTCGTCGCGGTGTCTGAACACGTAATACACTAAGCTATCATCATTACAATAATATAATATACAATATATAATACTAGTGGGCCTGGCGGATGTTGTCCCGCCCTGATAATAAAAATAAACCTTAACAAATTATATACTTAAACTTTCCTCATAAATCACTTTATCTACTGGTGAAAAGTGTATGAAAATCGGTACAGTAGTTTTTGAGTTTGTCGCGAACATACAGACAGACGTGACAGAGGACTTTGTTTTATAATATGAATTTTATAAATTGAGTTTTGATATTGGTGATAGTTTCAACGCTTTCAAAATGAGGCGATAATTATTTATTTTTTTCGAACTGACTACGCTATTGGCCTATCATGGTCTTAACAGCTTCACCGGACTACGCGATAATTAAACACTTTTACCTATATAAGAGGTTTAATGGCTTAATCCAAAATAGTCTCATTATATGATAAGGACGTATTCAAGTCTAAGCTTACTTGAATATGAATATAAATCAATCTTTTTAAATGATCATACATCTACCGATTCAAAGAAACATGACCGGTCTTATTACAAAAACAAAAATGAACACTGGCATAACACGTGTTTCACTAAGCAGTGCCTAAAATTTTAAATTTAGTTGAAGTCAGGCTTAAAATGCTTTATTACAAAAGCGTATCCAAACGGTCTTTAGCTAAACATCTGATTTAAGTTTCTTATACAAGCAACTCTGAATAGTATTCGTTCAATTCATTCAAAAACGTTCCATTACATACAGATATTTTGCAAACAATTTGAATTTATGATTAATATTTTTGTTCAGATCTTCATTACGAAAATTTACTTATTATTCGTTAAATTGATAATTATTATTGTGATATTTAAGTTTAAAGAAAATGATGTATAAAATAAATAAAATAAGCAATTTATAAGATTTATGCATTACGTCAAAGTGCGTAAGGTGGAACAACAGCGTAATAACAGATAAAATATACTGTCAGATGTCATATAGTAGTAGTTGTTATTTACTTGTAAATATCTAAGATTGTTTAATTTATTTATTTCTTCCAAATTAATTACACCAACGAAATGCCTTTTGCCGGCTAATAGGAAAACAATAAATGACAACAACAACAATTTAAATAATGTTCATCTGTAAACAAGGGTTAAGACACCCTTATGCGATCAAACTTTTTTTAAATAAGAGTTCAGTGCGTATTTAACATTTTTATAATAACACGGGACATGTATATGTAACAACATTTGTATGGAACGCTTCTGTGATGACACTTTAGCGTCCATTAGCCGTTTTACATAACTCTACCAATTACCGCGGGGATTAAATGGAAATGCGAACTGGAAACCGCTTGCCATGTACAATTCATATGCCCTTACATTCACGCTACAAAAATATTACAGATGAAAGGGCATTTTCATTCGATACAATATTAGACTTTATATATACATATTTAAATGCATTAAAAACAACAGACAACACTAATATTGAAAATCGATTTCTCAAAACCTCAATTATTAAAACTTACAAGTTTAATAATACTTCTTACTATAATCCAATTGTACGTATGCCTCGTTTGTTTTTTTTTTTGGAGCACAGCAAAGTGACTGCACTGTGGCTGATGGTGAGCACAGTTAAATCCAAATACAATGGCGACTACCGAGAGACACGCTATCCCTCGCCGGTCACCGCTGTCAAAACTCGCATCTAAGCACATATTAGACATATTCGACCATCGAGCTTTTCAAAGCAATTCCAAAGCAATCCAAAAGGACAATTAAACACATTTTATATCCATGGTTATTTAAATAACACTCAGTAAATTATTGTTTAGTAGATTTTGACTAGTTTAGTTTTAATGCTATCGCAAAAAAAGGGTATTTTTTTCTTTAATGTGCACTTTAAATACTAGTGAACTATGGTCAAATTTCGATCACTAGACGATCACTTGTATAAATGAAATGATAAACGCACGACGTAGTGTATGCGCACTTTTGAAAATCTAGCAGATAAATTTCGACAAGTCTTTATGACTGACTCAATTTGTTTTTCTTTTTCTAAAAGCTTAAATGTTTATATGCAATATTAAATGTTACATAATTTAATTTTTCATTATTGTTAATAGTGTAAGTTGTATCTATATAATAGAGCGTTGTAGGTTTTCTGTCTAGTATGCTCCTTCTTATTTTTGTTATTATATTATTCATCGGACTGTTGCATTATCCACAACTGTAAATAAATAAATAGAAACAGCCTGAAAATAAAAGTCATGGGGATTGGAATAAAATCAACTATAACCACAGATTTTAATTACTATATAGTATTTTTACGAACGTGTTGTTGACTGTCTATTGAATGCCTTTTTACCGTAATTCATGTAATTTGGTACCGAAAACAACGAAACTATGAAATAATTATTATTCTTGCTTATACGTAAAGCAACAGCTGGGGAAACACGCAAGGCTTCGGACGACCGGCTTGAATTTAAATTCATGAATCTACTCATTTTGAGCGGTATCAGATTACCATTGCCCGACTTCTGTTAGGTTGAGGTGGATCGTTTGTACTTTAGTAACATATAACTATGTTGTTTATATATGTATAAAATGGATTTTGGTACATTTGAGTTTTATAAGCACTAACCAACTCCGACCAATAATCATGAAAGTATAAAGAAGTGTTTTTTTAATGGAGAATGTCTGTATGCTGTCCATTTTACTGTATCTTACCACTAAGTTAGCGTTAGACTAAGTTTTATGTTGTATTCACCGCGGACAAAAAGTCATAAGCGGTTGTTAGGATAATTATGTAATAATTACTAGGGCGTAGTCGGCTTGATTTTTTTGTCTGATGTTATAATCTGAGTAGAATTAGTTTAATCTTTAGAATATTTCTTAGACAAATCGAAATAGTAGGTAAAGAAAGCTTTCCCTTAGTAGTATTTTTTTCTACGTAAAGCTTTAGAACTTGAGCTCTTGCAAGAATTTTTTGTAACGAGTGTTTACTGAAGTTATTCGTGCTCTAATCTTAACCTATTTGGGTTGTAGTAATCAGAACATCTTCCTTAAGAATCACTTTATCTAATGCTGAAAACGGTATGAAAATCCGTTCAGTAGTTTTTGAGTTTGTCGCGAACAGACAGACAGACGTGATAGAGGACTTTGTTTTATAATATGTAGTGATTGATACCTATGAACCTTCCCAATGAATTTTTGTAGAAAATAGTGAAAACGGTTTTAAAATCTCTTGCATGGTTTAGAAGAACTAAAGGAACAGACAGACAGACGTGAAAAGGATTTTGTTTTATAACATTAGAGACAGTCATAAATATCGGTATAACTGAGTTTTAATATTCTGACAATCTACTGTTCTGCTCTATCGTGAGGACGTACGTGAATAACGAATGCGAATGCATTAAAATAACCTTATAAATATACCTTAAAAATAATATTTAGTCAGATAACTGCAATGGAAGCAGATGGACATCTCACTATAAAATAGTTAGATTTGCCGCTTCGAATAAAATTAATAGCCACGCAGACACCTGAGGTTCATTAAATAAGGCGTTAACAGTTTTGCGCTTGACCTACTTATCGGATTTACTTAACCCCGATAATTATTTTAGTGGTATTAAGTTACGTATAGGTAACTAATAAATTTGTAGTTTCGTCTGTACAGTAAATTATTTTTTTGGAAATTTTGTAATACTTGACTTTTATAAACGCGACTGATCTATAACTGTAACATTTTTTTTTTCAAATTTGTTCTAATAAAATTTTATATACAAGAAGATTATGTTCTCCCTCAATTGATAGGCTACTAGATTTTCTATAAGATTTTTAGAAATTGTAAAAATAAATGTCTTTTTTTTTTCAACTGATTTTAATGAAATTTTGCATACAAGAATTTTATGTAATTTAAAAAATAATACATTATCAATTTTACTCTTCGATTTTGTAAAAGAAATACTAAACTTTAAAACTATATTTCGTGTATAAACGAATTTAATTTAACAGATTTCAATTCAATTTTATAAACGGAAAGCATTCTGTTATTGTGAAATTGATATCAATAATCATTTTAGAACTCGCAAAAAACAAGTTCCAAACAATATTCATGTTTTTTTTGTACGTTCCCGGGAAGTATATAATTTCAAAATTGTAAGCTGCAATTTGTAGTTTGTAAAAATATTGATAGTATGTAATATACTAATTATTTAACAACGTGAAGTTAGAAATAAGAATAATTACATCTCAAAGAACTATTGCCACGAGCCACGGACAAAATTTAGTTGACCTGTATGTCCATTTTTGCTCTCTATAACAAATGGACTCCCGTAAAATGGTGACATCTCCAGCTGGCGAGTCGGATTAGCACGAGACAAAGTTTTTATTGAATAATATATTTTGTCTATGTATTACGAATATGTATCTTGAATAATACATTACAAAAAAAAACTCGAAGCAGTCATAAGGACTGCAGACAGAAGTGAACACTCAAAACAATGGAATAACTGTATTCTTGTTTGAATGTTTAAATTAATTATAGTCCGAATTATTTATATTTCATAATTTGTAAATTGAAATTATTAACATTAATCCGGTTTTCACATATTATGGCATTCGAAGCAATAATTATATAAATTTTTATTCACTTTATTAATTAATCAAGAATATGGTGGGCTACACTAGCTCAATATAAAATATCAATATTACATGTACACAGGCCGGTATATAACGCGTCGCAACTCTGATGCAAGCGTAATAGGTACGTTACGAGCATGTCAGTGACGCTTCTACAGCACGCGGTGACGTGAATCTGAAGAATTTTTTACTACAAGTCTTCTTTTCATTGTCGCTTTGTTTATTACAAAATATTTTTTTTTATAGAACTACTTGTAAGGCTGAACTAACAGAATAGGAGCCATCCATAAGAGCCTATTTTGAACTGAGTATACGAAACTTTATATGTATCTAATAAAATGTACGCTCTTGTCTTACCAAAGTGTAGAGAGCACTCGCGTACGCAGCGTGTTTTACGTGAAGCGTCCGACAGCACGACAGTGATGTGTCTTGTTCGTGTGCTGTCCACGCTTTCATCTGAAACAATGAGAACTGACATGTATTTATATATATTTACTAGCGGGCCCGGCAGACGTTGTCCCGCCCTGATTATGAAAAAATCCTTGACAAATTATATACCTAAATTGTCCTCATGAATCACTATCTACTGGTGAAAACTGATCATCCTTAAATTATGCGTGTACATTTTCAGGAGTACAGAAAAGGAGATAGGGTAAACTTCAATCCAAAAAGTGTACTCTACCGGCGAATAAATCAAATCTACATTACGGCATGCGAAGCCACACCTCAAACCTAGTAATTTATACATATCAATCAGAATGTAGCATTTTACTACGGAAAAGAATCTTAGAATATCATCAATACTAAGTTTAGCTCTTCAATAGTAATGTAGATAAACCTACACGTGACTGTGTAGCTCTTTGTCATAAAGAGTCTTAACAAATAGCCTAAGAGCCCGTTGCCGCCAGACCTTCGTCATTTTATAAAAGCTGAAAGTTTCTCAGCATATGCTATTAACACAGGTGAACGATGACCTACTATGTAGTTTAGATCATAGTGGCTTTAACTGTTAACAAGTAACAAAGGTGTGTAATATATCAGGCTGAATTTGTTTCATTATAAAACTCAATCTTTTCATATTTTCTTCTGGATAGTATTAAAAAACGATGTAATAATATATTGCCAGGCAATTAATATCGTGGCGGCCTCTCGCCAGACATACTTACATTCCAATGAAATATAATTGTACTTATGTTTCGGTATAGAAGCGAATTTTTATATATGTTTTTATGTAATTATTAAAATACATTTACTCAGTTGCCAGACAGTTTTGATGGTTACATCACTATCACTTAGCCCGACTAATTTAGTAGGTAGATGCGAGTAAGACAGTGACAGGTCTTCCGAGCTCTTTACTGCGCATCTCTTGGTACCACAGTATGTCTTGCAAGGACTTACGTAGGTGGTGGAGCCACATTGAAGCTACTACTTACTGGTTTCATCATGAATGGGTCGGCTCGCCCGGGGTAGTACCACCCGACACACAAAAAACCAGCGTGAAGTAACAGTGCTTGCATTGTTGCGTTTCGTTCGGTCAATGAGAGTACCGGAGACTCACCTCCCCTACCCCCTCCTTCCCATCCCTTCCCTCCCCTTCCTCCAAATACAAGCTAACAACGTACTTGCGACTCCCCTGGTGTTGCTATTGTCTATGGACGGTGGTGATCGCTTAACATCAGGTGACACCTGTTCGTTTGCCTCCTATGATATAAAAAAAAAGGAAAAAAAGCAATTCCTAAAAATCGAAACCGCTTTCACATGTTTTATTGGTCCCCTCTACCGAAATTATTTCATCAATGGATTTAATGAACCTATAACATGAAAAAAGTGCATTGATAATAACTAGTTGAGCCCGCGACTCCGTCCGCGTGGAATCTAATAAAAAAAAATAGTGGCTAATAAAATCATCTGAATGTATTAAGTCCATTTACTTATCTACTTTTCTCTCGCATTCAGGTCAAGTCGTCATTAAAATTACAATAACTTTTGATAGAGTGAACTGAACTGAATGAAACATATAATTTCATTTTTTTTCATAGTTTTACTTTTTCCACATAAATTTAATATTTAAGGACGTAATATATAAAGAGAAGATAACATTCGTATCATATTTCAAATAATGACTGTAATACGACATAATCTTAAAATGTAATATGGAAATGTCAGCGGCAAAATGGCATTCTTTTGCATATGAATGTTAGCAGTTCTCCTACCTGAGACGTCTTAATGCCAGTTCGGAGCACGATTTAAAATATATAGCATTTATTTTTCCTAACAATTTATAAAAATATCTTCATGAATATTTTGCGCATATTTGTTCTGTTTATTTGATACATATCTTGATTGAGAATAACGAAGTAGTGTGCGAATTTTAAATGCGAGAAAATTAGTGTAAGAGTCAATTTAGATAGCATAATTATAAATTAGTAGTGATCGCACTCTTATTTTCAGTCCTAAGAGTGTGATTAGTAACACATTTCGGTACACGAATTATTTCTACTGATTCTTCAGGATTATATATTAGATAACATTATATTAGCTAACATAACTGTTTTTAAATTTACGGTAATCTTAATATATATATTTCTTGTGTGCGTGTGTATGTGACTGAACTCCTCCTAAACGACTGGACCGATTTTGATGAAATTTTTTGTGCGTGTTCCAGTGGATCCGAGAATGGTTTAGATTCACAATTGGACCCGGTAGGTGGGGTGGGTTGAATTTTGGGATTTATATTTTTTAATATCAAGGAGAAAAACACACAAAGTTATATATTATATGTTGTGTGGTGGTATGTGACTGAACTGCTACTAAACGACTGGACCATTTTAAGATAGGAGAGAAAGGAGAAAAAAAATTTAACATCAGGTCAACTGAGCGTCTGTTTGTTAATTCACAATATAAAAGAAAATATATATATATCAATGTTATAAATTTGAGTAATGTATGCCTCTAGGGATTTCTCATCAGTGCCATTTCAGGAATTACTCAACTTTTAACAATTTCAATATTTTCATAGTATTTATATGTATAATTTCAAGCTTTTAGACCTATCAATTTTAACTGTAAGTACTCCATCAGTCAGTTTAAAAAAAGTATTAACTATATTTCCCTTGATATTTTGAAGATAACTTGAAGCGATGATGGTTCAATGGTTTGAATACTTGCTTATGTGCCGGTGACCTTCGTTGACGCAAAACATCGTGACGAAGCCATATCATGATTGTGGTAGAGCTTTCGCTAAATCTGTCCGGCTAGCTACTACCCTCTAGTTGAAAAACTGTCGCCAAGCCCCTATACGTATGTTCCGACAGCTAAACTTGAGAGCCAGTCCTCGTATATGTTTGAAATATTTACTATTTTAGACCACATTATCATTTAATATTATATTTTATTGTGATTAAACACTAAAACCAATAAAATATAAGAAAAATAGCTGGGATATGTAATGTACTAGTAAGTTACCAACATTTTGGTACAATATGTATTTTATTATTACTTATAAGAATTTTTATTCGGTGCGACGAGTTGAAACGACTGTATTAGACGATAAGTAACCATGCAATACAGAATAATGACAACAAGTTCAGTTCCGCAGAGACGTTGCTTCACCGAGCGTGTTCTACCGTCTGTATCATGGCGAGTGTTCTTAAGAGTTATTCAATTTGATCCCATCCTCTTCTTTTCATAATCGAACCACGCGCGCTGGTCTTCGGAGCCACAGTTTTACGGTAAATCCTATCTGGGTATGAACTAAAAAGTTCGCAACGTTTTATCTTTGCCGTACCGTGAAGCTGTGGAGCAATCTCCCGGCCAGTGTGTTTCCTCCTTCCTATAACATGGGGTCCTTCAAGCGTCACGTGAAGAGACACTTACGCAGGCCGGCATGACAGCGGCGACCAGCGATGCATAGTGTGTCTCTCGTTGGTCGCCATTGTTTTAGGATTGTACTGTGCTTACCATCAGGCACAGTGCAGTAATTTTGGCGAGTTAAAATAAAAAAACAACAATAACGATCATCATTATCAGACATCGCTACTATTGCAGTATTTCGATATACATTGGCTAACTCGAAATGCAACAAATTAAAAGAGATACACTGAAAAGAAGGCTTTATCACATGTGTAAGGTAATTGCTATCTGGACGCTGGAGCTGGACGCTACGCTATATACTACGTTTTTCATTTTTATCGTTTGACTCTAGTTCTCCTGAGGTCAATTGACGTTGTGTCTCAAATTGGTGACGCATTAAACCTACAAAGACCTGGATCTAAGTGCGTTCGCTAAAAGCACTTTTTTACTCCAAGATAGCAAAGAATAAATATAAGTAAGGTGGTTAGTATCAGCGTTAAAAGGATGTGTTCCAAAGGTATTTGAATGCTTGCAATATTGACTCTACGTTTTGGGAGGTTCTCACGTTGAAGCGGGCTTCTTGGTGCCCAACGTTAAATTAGAACGATCGTCTTTACTGTTTCATATATGATAAGGTCTTTAATGATAAGTATAGGTTCGTTAGTCATATTATAGCTTATGCCCGAAAGAAATAAAATGTTCTAAAAAGTAGAAGACTTCCAAACAAGAAATTTACACTTACGAAATTCATCATACATATATATATATACACACACACACATATATATATATATATACATGTACATATATATATGTATGATGAATTTCTTCTATTATCTTAATATATATATTTCTTGTGTGCGTGTGTATGTGACTGAACTCCTCCTAAACGACTGGACCGATTTTGATGAAATTTTTTGTGTGTGTTGTGGGGATTGAGAAGGAGACACACACACACACACGGTAGGTGGCGCTGCGGATGACTTTTGGGATTTATATTTTTTATTATCAAGGCAGGACAACGTCCGCCAGGTCCGCTAGTATATATATATAGATATACATACATAAATCCATTAGATGTATAACTTTTAACGTTCAATTTTTAGAGGTTAGTGGTCTTATCAGAAAATCATAAGACACCTTTTTTGAAGGCCCTTTAATTTCTTATAGGAATGAAAGTTTTTTTTTTCAGAAATATAATCTGATTCTTAGTATAAAAAAAATATTTTAAAGAAAATCATGTCTTAATTATATGAGAAATGAGAAAATTCGACTAGCAACGTCTAAACATTAATATTAAGGGCTTGGATTTCGACAGTCTATTTTAGCATTCTCTGACAAATATTCACGATCATTTGAAGAAAAATAAAAGGCAGTTTTTTTATACACCCAAATATATTACATGCATTTGCCAAAATACACTAACTGGTGCTTAGCGACGGATTTCCAACTCGAATATAATAACATACCAAACGGGGATAAGAAAATCCTTTTAACACACCACTTTTGCACCGTGTATTTTATAAAAGCGCAGACATGTAACTTCAGTCCATTATCGTTTGCTTCTCACCCCAATAATATGATCAGATAATGTAAAAACTGGAAACACGAGTCGAAGTCGATCGTTCAAAGATAGGGAACTTAATCAAAGTTACATCTGAAACGGCTTGTTAGGAAAATTGAACTTGGAGGAACACATCTCGTGTCATTCATGTATTTATCAGCATATTTGCTTTGGAAATTGTTTGGAAAGATCTCTAATCATTTGTAAGGAAGGAATATTAAATAAATTATACATATATTTAGGATAAACTTTATATAAAGATTGTAATGTAATATTGTTATCAGATTATAGCATTCTTTTATAGAAACATTTTTAATAGAAAATAAAAGTAAGCAATTTTCTAGTAAGATAAGGCACAGAAAATTAATTTTATAATTAAAAACAGTATACAAAATAACACTGAGTATATGGGTCGGTGGGGCTTACACTGCCCAATACGATATAGGTAATTATTTTCACGTTCATCCTCGTGGGAATATAAACATATGTTTGCGACACGTTCGAAATGAAACACCGAATATATTAATTAGGTAACAGATATTTTAAATATTTCCACTCGACTTACTTTCACCTTTTAACAATACATAATTACATATTAAAAAATACCAAATCAAATTATTCTAATTACTTATATTTCTATGCGCTATAATTCGGGTGTATTTTTTTTAAAAAGGCTGTAACATATATCAATTTAACGTGACGATTTGAAATTATATAGACAATGATTCTAAAGAGCCTAATAAATATAAATAAAAAAAAACAATTATTATTGTGACAGCAGTAGATAAACGAACAAAATAAAACATTACAAACAAATTTCAAATAATGTTAAAAGTGTGTAAATATTACCTTTAATACAAGGCGATACCACTCACAATTATAAAATTTTGAACATCGTTATTACAAATTTTATTTACTATCATCGTACTTATATGAGTATCATTTGCCGAGTACTAAGTAACGTTCTCTCGACAACGCTGTCGCGCGGTGACTGAATGACTGAACAAGCTTTTGGTGTTGCTCACGAAAGTCGCAACTGGTTCTCGTAGATACTAGCTGCTATATTTTATATCTGTGTAGCATGACTCGCTTGCCTTCAGACAGTTAACAAACATTTCTTTGTAGCACGGTTGACAATTCCAGGCTAAACCGCCATTGGTTCCCTAAATCCTTATTTGTTTAAGGGTTAAATTAAGTAGTTATAGCTAAGAGAACGATTTTTTCTTCTACGTGATTAAAGGAATAAATTAAGGTATGATCACCCGGCTTCTCAGCATCTACTGGTGATTCATGAGTTTCAAAATAACAATAATTTCCTTATTGTTCGGACACTCTTGGATTACTAACTTCTGTGCCAAAAATAACTATAGTTGTATATTTTATTTGCTTAAATAAAAAAAATACAGTTTCTTATCTGTATATATATAATAGATAGAGTTTATTAATATAATAGATTGATATCTGTAAATTAAACGTAAAGAACTTGGTTACAATGAACAATTGCTAATTTTCGTGCACAGTTCTTTAAAATATGGCCAGTTGAAATTGATAAAATGTTACATACGATTGCGATAGACGAGAGCACATTTTTTTTGTAGCACCCTATCTGGTGCGTGACTGTATTTTAACTGTAACTGAATTTTAGAATAGTAACATGACACTTCATTTGTTTTTATTAACATTGTAAAAATTAATGCTTCTCATTGGTTTGTGAAGATACAAGTATTCGCCGTTTATCTGCATTACGACTGTTTATTTAGTAATCACTACAACATATTCTTCATTATATAGAAGTATACTGAGGACAGATGTTAATATTTTGTTACTCCTAAGAGCAGTGTTAAAATATCTAGAGTGACAGAGTGTGCTGCCAGGCATACCATTCCGACCGAAACACAGTGAGGCGTGTGTAGATACAGATTTAACACTATCAATATCTCAAGAGAGAAAAAATATACGGTCAAGCAATTCGAATACAAAATTGTTTTAGCTTACAAAATAGCCATGAATTGACTGAATAAAATACGTAGTAGTCCGTCCTGTTACTTACATTTTAACGCTATCGCATTTGCATTTTGAATATTAACATTTTCCCTAAGGACCGTAAGATGAACACTAATAAAACATTAAAAGTTAAAAGAGAAATGCAAAACATTGAACAACGCTGAATTTCTTGTAATACATTTTTTATTAATGCAGCTAAATATAAAATTTTTCATTTTTTTTTTTTTGTATCCAACTAAAAATCCGAAGAGCGTAATATTTTTTGGGAGTACGAAAGCTTATTTCTGTTTCTGACACGGATTATGAATTATGGATATAGATTATGGTTGGATTAGTTTGATGGATTTTAACGTCCCATACGTCAGATCAGTCTTAATTGTGGGATTGAAATAAGGTATTGTTTATAGCACGATGCATTTCTGAACGCACCATAGATCGCGTGATATCCCGAGCAGCCAATTAGCGACGTCCGTGGCTACTCGCGGTACTCGGAATGACGTTGCATTCTCTGTGATCTGTCGTCTTGATATAGTTTCTTGCTTGTGTTTTTATTGTAATTGTGTTGAACGCGTGTTATCGGTGAAAATAAAATATAAACCCACGCTAAAGTATACATTATTGAAGTAATACGTCTGTCTGTAAATCATAAAAGAGATACAATTATTTAAAATGCTTTTTTACTTACCAATATTTAACTAAACAACTCGTTTATCAATATAGCTATTTAAAGTTTCAGTGATTTTATAGCTGGTGTTACTTTATTGTAATTCTGCTTGTTTACATTCTTTTTTTGAAGTTATACTTCTTTTGGCGCGTTAGGGAAAAATGATGTGAGTAAGTTTTTACGATGCGCGCACATCGTCACGAAAAACCGACACCCTGAAGTTAGCTATAGCCAAAATTTTGTTTCTTTGTATTTGTTGTTTGTATTTCTTTGTATTAATACGTTCGATTTATTAAATACCCTTTTTCTATTATTAGTGTCGTTTTTTCTACAATAGTAGAATAAGGGGAAAGATAAAATTTTTGAAATTTTTGTTACGCCAAAGAAGTATAACTTCTAACGCGTGTACATAAGTACACACACCCTTTTTTATTAAACTAGCGGCAATGGAAAGTACTTTACAAATAAAGTTCATAGTATTAAAAGTCAGTTACTTTCACCGCGACTTCAGAAATTTCATGTAGCATTACTCATTTCCGTTTGAGAATTGAGTAATTTTCTGTCGTTCGCCTCAAATCACGGCGTGATTTGAATTTAAATCGTAAACGGTATGAACGAAATTGTTTAGCTCATTTTAGGTTTGGTAATATTGTGCCTATAATGAATACTATGTGATCTAGTTTATATTTTGGAAATGTATTGAGATGTTTATTTTCTAATTAACTCGATTGTGTCACCAGTTTCGTACGCCAATTTTTCGTCTCCCGATCAGTCAAAAAACCTTATTTTAATAATTGATTTAGTTGTTAAAAAACAACAAGCTATCTACATGTCGGCGCTTTAATAAATCCATCTGTTGATGTCTCTTTAACCAGAATTTATCTTCTTTCTACTATTTTATGTAACACTATAACAATTTTTAAATTAATTTGATTTATTTAAAAAGACAAAAAAAATCTGCCCGTAACTATCTTTATATATACCTATGTATAGACTTTCGTTTTCGTGTAGGAACTCTTAATAAATTATTAAAATAATAAATATATATTAAATTATATCACGCTATATACGAATACCTATTATTAATTACTTATCTGCCTGGAAAATCGATTGGAAAAATGTTTTTGACAGATATGTCTGATAAAGGAAATTACTCATTTAGAATAGGAAATGAACAATTAAAAATTACTTATCAAGTTTGATAATGACTTACGTTGAGTTAACAAAATGGATAAGCCGGTTCTCTAGCTAAGTTGTTAAACTTTTAATTGTTTGCAAATTATTCATAAAAGCTCCGCTATAAATTCTCAAAGTAACAAAAAGAGAATGAGATCTAATAAATTTTGCAAAACGAAAAAAAGTATCGTAAAACCGTCGCTTTCGCTCGAGGAGCTCGCAACAGACGGTAACAAATGGCATCCGGATTCTAGATGCTTCTACAGGTCGCTTTTACCTCACCTAATCGTATCCTGTAGCTTCAAATAAAGTTAAACGTTTCCTTCTGAGAATTAGGTACATTTGTATCTACATAAAATCTGTGATTTCAGTTAAGATTTGAATTAAAATTAATGGTAAATTCACATCTCGACTCTATACGCAAATTTTTATGTCTTTTTCAATTTTGTTGGTTTTGCACAGATATATTTTGCAATAAGCAATATAAAGGGAGAGAGAGGTTGATTGGTCCCTTATAAATAAATTTAATGGCTGCACTCCAGATACGGTTCGGTGAAGCTGTAAAGGCCGTAAGGTTAATAGGATTATCAGTTCGAGAAAAAAAAAAGCACTCCAGATAATGAGATATGTTTCTGGTCTGCATATCATTGATCAAGTATAGAGCTATATACAGACGCTTTAAATACGAATTTTTTTAGGTTTCAGTATGGCAAACAGAAGAAAAATTCAAATAAGGAAGAAAAGAACAATTGAAATATTTGACGCACCGCACCGCATTGTTTTTTCTTCAGTAAGTACGCTTCAAACGGCCGTGAACGCAAACCATTGCGGCTGCGCTATATCGATATAAAATTTTCTGGGACTGTCTCCCAAGTTCTAATATATAATCTCATTGGCACCGCTTCACCCACTCATATTACCTGCTGGAGAATACTACCACACATTTCGCCTGAGACATCGCTGCTCCATATGAGGTGCTGAGTTGCAGGTCAGTCCACGCTTTTTATTTGGGGTTCTTGTTATTTTATTTATTTACAGGCAAGGCCAGCATTCGCTCTACGCGCTCTTGATTTTTTCACCGGGTAATCCTCGTGGGTCCTATTTAGACGGTCTCACCAGCCCCATCAGGGGTGATGGCAGTTTGATACGATTCACTTATTTTTCCGTTGACGTGTTGCATGAGCATTATATAAAAACCATCAAGATTTGCCAGTCATGATTTAGATGCGAGTCAGAGAGTTGTGGTAATTTCAAAATCCGTTAAATGTCTTTAGATTAACAATCGCATTCTTGACAAAATTATCGAAAGATTTCATAGTAGATTCCCCATTCAAAAATGTGTATATCACATACGTATTGTTATTTTTAGATTATGTATGCATTTCCCCAACGGCCGGCTGTGACTCGGCTCAGGCGATAAATTCTACAAGTTTGCAATTTATATCCCAAGTTTTATATCTAAAATAAGATCAATTTAACTGCATAGGTATGTATTTCTTAAATTTAATTATGTATTAGGTATTTTAGATACCAAGATGCGACGATTATTTAATATATATTATTATGTATAACGTTTGTGAGTATTTATGGATGTATAGAATTATGGATCAATAAATTCCTACATTGTTAGATGAACCGTTATAAAAATAGGCACATCTAAGACAAGGTTCACTTCATAAATAGTTGAAGACATTAAAGTGCTTACTAAATTAAACGTATTTCCCACACACCTTTAAATTTTCTATTACTTTGATATGAAAGGGATCAATAGAATGAAATAATTCCATTCGTTCTAAACCGACAATAGGTGGTAAATACTCAAATACCTTTTCGTATATATGTGGATTTAGGGGCTTATCAACGGGAGTGGTGAATTACGGAATTAAGCGCTACCCTAAATGAAACGTCAGTCAAAGTGAGAATTTTAGGCCACGAAGCGCGTAACATGCCAATGTAATTCGTACGTATGTACTCTCTAAAACAATGTTTGTTATGGCTTTATCTAATTTAGTAACCTTTATTACAGCACAACAGAGTGATAGCATTGTACCTGATGGTAAGTGTAGTGTAACTTAAAAATACATTGAGACATTAATAATCCATCGGCTCGTCACTGCAATTTTATTTTTGCCCAAAAAGCAGCAAACAGGCAAATGAGCCTTCTAATTTTAAATAGTTTCCGTTGACTATAGAAAACTGCCACATTAGTAATATAACTGTTATTTTGCTGACTTTGAAAAGCGTGTTTCAACCCCAATTTAAAGAGCGTCGTGACATAACCCTGGCAGAAAACTTTACTGGGTAGCCCCTTTCTCAACGCTAGCGTGCCCATAATGAAGGTTCTAGTTAGGTTTAATATGTTTTAGAGTGTGTGGATAAGAAATCAGCCATTCGTGGGAAATGCCGATGCGAGCACCATATCAAAAAAATTTTCATAACACTTTCTCTTGTGCATGTGGTAAAGAACACATAGAGACTCAATCTCTTTGTGAAGTTCTAATGATACTAGGCCGCGTGTTAATTCGGGATCGTCAGCGATGTGTTGTTAGGCTGCATACTACTAGAATAATCAAAAAGAGTAATGATGTGTTTGCAATTATGTAGACGCACATTTGAAATATACATCCATCGTGTTTATTAAATAACATTTTCAGAAGAGTCTGATAGTTAAAAAAATTAAATAATACAATAATAATAATACACGTTTTACACATTTTTGTATAGATGGATGTACTTGTATTATGAAACATTATAAGTACTAGTAATTGGAAATATAAAAGAAAACAGTTTTCTATAACTGTGATCAATGAATGTCAGATAAACAATTAAATGAAATAGGTAGAAACCAAAAAAGAATCAGAGTTTGGTATGTTTCATCTCGGTGGCGCCAGACGCCGGGCAATGAAGGAGAAGACGTGTTTGCTTCAAGCGAAAATTGTGTTTGTTGAAATCACGTTTGCGACTCTTGCTTACAGTGTTGCTGGTATAAGTATTTTAATAAATACCGTTTTAAATTCATTCTCTTTTGCACATGCAATTACAATTTTACTAATTTTGCATTTTCTTTTACTTATTTAAGCCAAAATGTAAACAAAGCGCAGAATTGAAATAATAATTGAAATCCACGAAGAAGTTAAGGATTCGATTTATAACTCAATTTAGAATTTATTATCAAATATATTTAAGTTTTTATATCTGTATGCCTACATTAATTTCGCGTAGATGATTAAAAAAAAGTATGCGGTCAAGGAATACCTTTCAGGTAAGAAGTTCTTTAACGTAAAGTAAGGAAATCATTTCAAAAGGTTGCATTTAAATTTTTAGGAAAATATTTATATTTTAAGTATTAATACAAGTTATATAAAAATGCTAAATAAATTCAGTTTTAATTTAATTTCTACAAGCTTAGTATTGTGGTTATATAACGGTCACCGTACGATCCTCCATTGCTCGAATTTCAACACTTGGACGCACACCTACTCGTATACTATATACAAAGAGAGGGAGAAAGTCATATGGAGGGGTCATAACGCTTTTTTTATGTTACCATTTCTACCAATCATTCTTACCGCAGCCTGTGTTAAGAACTTTCATTCCATTATTTATCCTATAAGACGTCCTTATCTCTAGAATATGTGTAAAACGTAGCGAAAACATATTTTAAAGAGAACGTTATACAATACTAATGTGTTTGAAAGAGTGTATGTGCCAAAACAAGGAAAGCGTTCTGACTTACTTTCTAGTGATAACAACTCACTACTGACCTGAGCTAAAACTCTTGTTTAATATGGACAATTAATCAACGCGTTGACGAACGCAAATGATTACTGATAATGTGAGAGAATTAATTCTCTTCTGAAAAATAATTCGGAAACGGTTAATAAAAATTACTAATTAATATTTTAATTGTATTAAAATATTAACCGTTTTCCTATTTCACTTCTCATTCATATGCTGTCTTCCTAAGAAAGATAGGCCAGTGTGTTCCCTCCTTCCTAAAAAATGGGGTTTTTAAAAGGTAAGGGGAGAGAAAAATAATACAGGGGGGTATAAAGGGGGGGGGGGGGGGGGGGGGGGGGGTGGGGTGTCTGGGGGGGGTCGCTGTTTTTTTTTATAATTCTCCCCCCCACGGAGAACAGAAAAACGGAAAAAAAAAAAAAAAAAGAAGGTATATTAATTTGGAACTGAAACACACAGCTCGGCTTCTGTTTGAAATAAACAAGTTTATTTGGCTCAGTGAACAATCGCTGGCAACCCAACATAAAATTCCTTTTGTAGTGTCAGCGTCGCTTCTCACAGTTCTCACGCTGTCGTAGCTCGCAGCGCCTTGTTCGCCTTCTATAGTGCCTCCAGATCAATGCCTAACAGCACAACAATTGCATTCAGTAACAATATATCCTCCGGTTACTTTCTGAAACTTGTGCCTTAAATCGGTCCAAACTTTTATTAACCAGTATATTTTGAGACTGTTTAAATCCTTTATACTAAGAAGGGGTGTTATTGAGGTGCAATACAATAATCATAGGACACGTAAATGTACGATACAGCTAAAACGATTTTAAGATCATCATTATTACGATGAACAACCAACAACGAATACAAATAATACATGCCACTATATCAGTAACAGAAGATTATATGAGGACATTAGGCACTGAGATTCCGATACGCAATAAAGTTCAGACAACACAAATCCACATATTAATATTTGTATTGATTAATATAGACTTTATTACAATTCAATGTTTGTATACAGAAGCTCTTTTGATATTAAACAAGGTTGTAGGTTGTTTTCATATGTACCCTAAAGATAGTTTTTGGTTTTATAGTCTAATATTGAATCAAAGTTATGTCTGTGAGTAGTTGACCTATTTCAAAATATAATTACATACCACATCAGGGTTGTACGATCTGTTAAAGTGTATGATTGCGTATTAACTTATCTTGCTTTATATTTCCTATTTAATATTTCCTTGACCTGTTTAGTAAGGCATATAGTGTATCTGCAGTGATCAATATTTATCTAACTCTAGTTAAAACTGTTGATTGTAAAATTAAATACAATATTTTTTTACACCATATTCCAAACGGATTTATTGAAGACTTTAAATTTAAGGATAAATAGCTATATAAGTAATTAAGTGGAAGCAGTCTAAATTTAAACTATGATTCTATTACAATTTTCTGTTATAGAACTAGACAGCTTAGACTACCAAGTCAAAGCTAACAGTTACACGGTAGCTCCTACCACGGCACGAACTAAGAAATACACAAATACTGTTGCTGTACCATGTGGATGTATATTTATTATTGACATTCAACCCTGAAAAGAAATGTAAAAAAAGTATTTTAGTAAGCCAGCAAAACTAACAGTTACACGGTAGCTCCTATTACGGCACGAACTAAGAAATACACAAATACTGTTGCTGCGCCATGTGGATGTATATTTATTATAGACATTGAACCTTGAAAAGATACATAAAAAAGGATTTTAGTAAGCCAGCAAAAACTAACAGTTACACGGTAGCTCCTATTACGGCACGAACTAAGAAATACACAAATACTGTTGCTGCGCCATGTGGATGTATATTTATTATAGACATTGAACCTTGAAAAGATACATAATAAAGTATTTTAGTAAGCCAGCACGACGACGTCAATGACCGTTGATGAAATTCACCCGTGACGGTTGCCGTTATTCTTACCGTACCATATTTATCATGAGTTATTGTTAATTTATTTTGCCGATTTAGTATAAAAATTTGATTACTTGAAAATTGAACTCCAATATTGGATTTAAAATAAAGTGCATCAAAGCGATATCTAAGTGCAGTAATAATGTTATTACAGAATTGAAGTGATTCATTCATTTGATTTCTTTCTTTTCCTTTCTTATCAATTTCTCTATTCTTTTATATGCCCTTCCTTAAACTGTAAAATCATAGTTTTTATTTCTTCCTTAAATCCATCCGATTTCGGTTCGGTGTTCGAAAACCGTGTCGATTGACGTAAGTGCCTTGCAAGATCCTTGCAAATGAGCCGGGGTTTTCGATGAAGAAAACTATAGCATGCTGGTAAGCCTTTTTCTAAGCGCGTCTGGGTAGATACCTCCCTCAAGTTGAAAAACTATTGCTAATCAACTGTAGATGTGTTCCGACAGCTGCACTTGAGACACTGTTTCCCACTATACGTTTAACTTGTTACCATCTCAGACCATATCGTTATGTCACACCAGATCAAATTGTAGTCAAATACCTGTTATTATGGAGTATAAGGAAAATAGTTTACTCATACTTATGGCTATTGTATAATGAAGCTTTGTCAGCTGCTGTTATGTTATTTTTCGCGATGTATGTCTTACATACTGAAAGGACTGAAAGGAAATCATCTTCGAAATTATCGAAATGTTTCATTGTCTCTTTGTAATAGTTTTTCTAAAGAATCGTTATTTTGATTACAAAGAAAATACGTAGAACAGTTTATTAACTTCTTTAACACGCAAGTTATATGGGTTAGAATGGTACAAACTATATAGGAAACGTAACGTATTAAGAAAACGATATAATAAGAATTTTGTTTTTTGCATAAAAGTGGAAACAAATAAGGTGAGTGATTGTTTGTATATAGTCACGTCTCAATTTCGTGATCGAAAACGAACTACACGAAAAAGTATTTCATTGGCTGACGAACACTTTGTTTTTGTAACTCAATTTGTAGATTTTTGCGATTATTGCGAGATACTATTTCTTCTATAGAAATGATTGGGTATTTATATTTCGTTTAACTGCAAATATGATAAATCATATTTATTTAGTACATGGAATTTCTTAGTTTGTATACATTTTTTTTATATCATATGAGGCAAACAAACATGTGGGTTACCTTATGTAAAGTGATCACCACCGTCCATAGACACTAGCAACACCAGAGGAGTCGCAAGTGCGTTGCCAGCTTCTGTTTGGGAGAAGGGGAGGAGGCAGGGGAGTTGAGCCTCCGGTGTTCTCACTAACCGAACGAAACGCAACAATGCAAGCACTGTTACTTCACATCGGTATTTCTGTGGGTCGGGTGGTAGTACCACGGGCGAGCCGACCCATTAATGCTGAAACCAGTAATAGCTTCAGCGTGGCTCTACCACCTACTAAAATTAGTATGTCGTATTTAACGAGTTAAGTAAAATTCGCAATAATTCTCATCTATTATCTAGTAACAAGTGATTACATTTTAACTATTTGAATATCAATATAGATGAAGAGAGATCTTTTAAATTATTCGAACTCATTATCTCTATAAATTCATATTTCACTGCTAAACCATTAAGCCGATTTTATTCATCCTATTTAATAACCACTCATGTTTTATTCATTCCCGGAATTTAAAATAAGAATATTTCTCTTCGAGTCTATAATTATAATGTCGGATGAATATAAATTCGAAGGATGGTCTCAATCGAAAATATTGTTAAGGACCGCGATTCAAGGAAACCTCGATTCAAGTGCTGCTATACTTTATCCATAAAAATGAAAATCCAATACACACCTTATGAAATATTTATGTTGTTAATGGAATCAAGATTTTTATTTCTGCAAAAGGTATCAATTTTATTTATATTTTAAAACTATAAGAACTTCCAAGTATTTATTCTAAATTTAATATATGTCCTTTGTATTTTTGTTTCTTTTCCGGTGTTTGGTTTATTGTATACTTTGTGTTCTTTATTCTTATTTATATTTTAAAACTATAAGAACTTCCAAGTAATTATTCTAAATTTAATATATGTCCTTTGTATTTTTGTTTCTTTTCCGGTGTTTGGTTTATTGTATACTTTGTGTTCTTTATTCTTATTTAAAAAAAAGAACTTAAGAATTATTCTAATGAATAAATGTCCTTGATTTTGTTTCTTTCGGGGGTTCGTCTACTGCGCCTGCGTTATTCTTATTTTTCGCTAAAACTGGTAAAAATAGTATTACACTCTAGTTAAATATTCAAATTTTATAAGATTTTATCAACTAAATGATAGGTGGTAGAGCCATGCTGAAGCTATTACTGGTTTCAGCATGAATGGGTCGGCACGACCGGGGTAGTACCACCCTCTCATAAAAAAGCGACGTAAAGTAACAGTGCTTGCACTGTTGCGTTTCGTTCGGTCAGTGAGCGCGCCGGAGGCCCACCTAACCTCTCCTTCTCTCTCCTCTCCCCCTCCCTACCCTTCCATCAAACACAGGATGACAACGCACTTTCGACTCCCCTGGTGTTGTTAGTGTCTATGGACGGTGGTGATCACTTAACATCAGGTGACCCACCTGTGCGTTTGTCTGCTATGACATAAAAAAAATACAAAGTGATTGAAGCCTCTTAATGATCTATTTCGATATATATATAGATATAAAAACAAGATATATAGATAAATAAACAAACATTCAGAGCTGTGTCACTTGTAATTTGTCTAGGAAAGACAATACTGTTGACTCATTGTCGTCAACTGATTCGTATTGGTGGGATTTATAATAGCAAGACTTATTTGTTCAATTCTCGCCTTACACTAACAGATTAACTGAAAACTTAATATTGTAGTAATTGTGATTATTTCGAGTTCTTATCTTAACAGAGGCAGTTATTGATAGAAGGCGGATCCCATACGAATTGAAACAGAATCGTTCACAAAAATATATGTGAAAAAATTGTCATACACAAACGGCTTACTAGTGTAGATCATATAAAAAATAGGGTGTGTCGTAAAGACACACTATAGCAGTGAAATGATTTACACAAAATAAAAATGTTTAGAGATTAAATGAATCTAATTCTCAGATTTCTTGGAATGTTAAAGCGAATAACTCCAAAATCCATTTGTTAAATGGACCCACATAAGTCCATAGAGCCACCACTCAAGGGAGCAAACAGGACGCGCCACACTTCAGACCCACTTCACGAAATACATACCAAAGCAAACTGGATAAGTTTAACGCGCCCCTGCAGTGCGATAAACACATTCTTCAATCTACCGACTCTGAAATACACGAATTCGCTTTAGTTTATACTGGTGCAAACTATGTTGTTTAACAGAAGGTGCACTTTAGGAACTAAATGCAACGATGTGACAAAGTAGGTATTCGTAAGTTTTACATATGCTACTAAATCCAGCACTAATTAGTAATAGTCCCTAAATAGTGCACAACGATGCTTTGTGTTACAGATTAAACGAATCAAAATCAAAATTAAGAATACTTTATTCAGTTTAGCGCTTAAAAATTTTAAAATATCACTGCTATTTTAATATAATTGTGTAACAGTGATTTCACAGGTGGTTAATGAAAAATACCAGCGTACTGGTACGGTACGTTACGGTCGATTACGACTTGACTACATTAACTTATGGTTAATACAAGTACCAAGCATTCCGAGAAAAAGACGTTTTTTTAAATACCTACTCCAAATAAGCAAGGAACATACACCGGAGATTTTGTTTGTTTTTTATCATCTGGCCTTTTCTTATTTATAAAAACATATAATTTACAGGTACCTTGTATCCAAGTATCATATCGGCGATAGCTAATTGACTATAAAAATCTCATATGAAAAATAATAATGTAGCATACAGCTATATATAAAAGCCAACGTAAAAAGTTCGACTGCTTAAGCCACCAAGGTTATCTAAACAATATTTTCGGAATACAAGCTTAGTAAACGTAAAATATGACGTATACGAAAGAACAAACAAACGATGCTTCTGTATTTCAATTGAACTGTGACATAGGGTAAGACATTCGAAGCTAGTCTCTTTGTCCCGAAGATATCAATTAAACGGCGCACTAGAACTTCTTATCACCCGCCGCCGGCTGCAGAGAACAAAAACGACGTCTGTCCTACTCCTACTTCTGAATCTATAGTATGTCTCTCTATTAAAGTATATGTTGCTATTGTTATTTGTTTTTGAATAGATATGATATGATCTATAAAACTAGGAGGTAAAATTTATAATATCAATTTACACCAACAGATTAAATCCAAATTGCTATAGATATACACACTTATTTCTTCATATAACTTTTGTTCATAATTCTACAAAGCAATAAATAAATAATTATCACAGTATCTCGATACAAATTAGAAGTAAATACGACCAGCTAGCATGAGCACTTCTTATATGCGCTAATGAACTACTTGCTGAGGTTTTCCCAAAGTCTACTACAGTATGAGTTTTGAAAAAGAAATTAGATAATAAAATATCAAGTTTCTTTACTGCCTTCCACATCAGATAGATTACGTAGCTTTCCCTAACAGGCCGGACTTACTATGATTTGTGCAGAAAGCTCCTACTATTTAGTATTTTAAAGAACAATTTTAAATTTGCACTAATTAAATAAATTTAAAGCTAATACAATAGCAATGAAAAGTAACACAAGCGCTATACCGAAAATCGTTTGTTATGTTTCCCGATACTTAATAGGCCAAGGTGAAGTTAGTGATTTATAAGCCCCTGTGCTATTTGTAATTCAGATTGCAGAATTGATGTTTTATGCAGTTGGCCTTCTCCATCGGTAGTTGCTGCTTGCGAATATTTAAAGCTAAGCTAGATATTTGTCAACGATTGGCAAGACTTGAAAATGGATGTGGGTGTTTATTTTAAGAGTCATCGTAATTGTTAATTAAATATGTATAAACAATGACTGCATTTTATTAAGAATTTTATGAGGAAGTATGTCGGCTAACATGACACTACGACTATTACGCACGCTATAAATATGAAAGAAAATTCGTTTGTTTCTTACGTTTTCATGTCTTAAGTAGTCAACCTATCATGATAAAACTTGGCGTGCAGGTTGTCCAGGACATAAAGAGGACATAGGGCTTTCATTTAGGAAAAATGTGCAGATCGCGGAGGACAGAACAAATATAGATTAATGCGAGAAAAATCGCGAAGAAAAGTAACACAATCGTATAAAAGTATAGTATAAAAGCAAAAGTTAGTATAAAATACAGGTCACAAAATACGTCAAACAAAAAGAAGTAATATAACACGATGCGGGGCATCGGACCGAGGGCGCGTCTAGCAACTGAGGAAAACCGCTAAGAGACGAACTGTGAATGCCTATGTAAGCGTGATACTTTGCTACGATATTCAATCATATATTCGGCTGCCTACGAAAAATCCTGCATTATATATTATTTATTATTATATTATTTACTTAAACTTCGTTATTATTATTTTTTTATTAAACTTCAGTGTAACTATTGATCACAGTTAGTACAATATACGAAGGCTATAATAAGTAATAAAATATTTCAAGCAGTTTGCCTAAATATTAAAAATTAATCAATGTCTTAAGCGCAGTCTCCATATAATTTATTTCTATAATAACTTTATTCTCAGAAAGTGTCATTAGGGTTGATGTTAATTGCGTAAAGGAAATAAAATACGTATTCATTTTAAGAGATACGGTAGTGAATTATTAATGATATTTCGACTTCGAGTGCAGTCTAATTGGTTTAGATCTAGTTATATGAAATGTTTCAAGAGATCTTTCAAGTATTAACGTGTACTTTTGATGATAAAATAGTTGAAATAGGTACAGAAATTTTCTGATAGACGTTGATTAGTCCACACAATTACTATCTAAAGCGAATTTCTGATCTCTCGGTGGTCGTCATTTTTTAGTTGTACCGTTTTTACTATCAGATACAATACCGTCACTTTGTAGTGCTAAATTAATTTAAAAATAAGCTTTTCACATTGAAACTCTTTATGGGAAGGCTTTTGTGGGACGAAAAGTAGTGGGGTAATAAACATTGTGCCGGATAGAGCGTTGAAAACACCGGTTTTCGTCCTATATTCGAAGTCAAGTAACGTCGGACGCGGTCAATACTCGGATGGGTAACCACACGGGAACACCACGTGACGTTGGGTTTTTGTTGTATTTTTTGAACTAAAATATTTCACTGTAATATTAAAGAGTCACTACTATCGTATGCCTTTACGATACACCCTGTTTTTTATCTTCGTAGTATTGGCGCCCCTAAACTAATCAATAGTTTAAAAACACTGGAGAACCCGGGATTACAAATTATATTAAATATTATGATTTAAATGAAAAAGGAAGATGAAAATAAATAACAGTAAATGTATTTTCTGGTCCAACAATACATGTGTTGATTACATTTCTGTTGTTGGCATTCCTCTCAAACTACTCCGTTTGTAACTTTACCAGGCATACAAACAGGAAATTTACTCGCCGGCGTAAACTAAATTGACTGCAACTCTCGGTGACGTGGAATTGTTTTCGTTGGTTATTGAAATACATTTTCTAAATGCACGTTATAATATTCTTTTTATGTAAATAAAATGATAATGGTTTTCCGTTGTTCGTGCATTACATAGAAACTACTAAATAGATTCCACTATTTCGTTTTCGGCGGTGAACGATAGTACCACAGAGTAAATTATATAAAGATAGTACCTGCAACGTAGTTGATAATTACAGCATTTACTAGAGTTTATTTTAAAAAAACATTAACTATTCGATAATAAAGAATAAAAAACCCAAATCCATCCTTTTTTGTATACATATTTTCATTATGTACATAATAAATAATTTTGTAAATTAAATTTTAATCCCGGCTTAAGTAGATCTCTGGTTGTAGTTTCAATGATTTTTAGAAATATGGAAATATTTAGAAACTTACAAATAACTCTTTTTTTATATTTTACTTGTTAAACTCTTGGTTCTTACTTAAAAAAGAATATCGCAATACTTTAATTTAATATGAAGGTAAAACTTAAGAAACTTCGATTTTTATAAGTATTTATTTTTGGAATTATTCAACGATGTCGGTTTCCTTGCCGTAGAGGAATGGAGCAAGCGGTGTGATGCGCAGAAGATTAGAACTAAACGGCCATCATTGTTTACAGAGAAACTATACAAACAATGTATATGTTTTATTTACTTTTTTTATCGTTTTCCCCCTCTAAATAAAATATATTGTTAAGATAAGAAACAACTCAAACAAAGCCGCGGGGATTTACGAGTCCTATAAACTCTAAAACTGTCGTAAATATTGAAAATATTTGCCAAAATCTGATTTTGAATGATACAAGAAGTACTTTAAAAAAACTTTGATGCTTGAACACTCTAATCTTCAAGCAACTGAATAAATTTTCATTGGATTTCACAAGTAACTGGAGTGCAGCTTGACACAATGCATAGGCATTTAGTGAAAATTAATGAAAATTAGCTGATGGGGAAATCATTAGACTTGAATGACAGTTGGTTTTCCATACGGGCAGCTCTGTGTGACTCTTTTAAGTAAACAAGGTCTTTGTTTATGCCCCTAGTAATACTACCACATAGAATGTTGTACGCAAAGAACTATGAATAATCAAATAAGCGTACGAACTCACGACCGCGACCAGTAATTACTGAAATATATGACAATGTTAAAAAATATATTTTTGTAGTGTATGACTTTATATATCACTAGCGGACCCCGGGACGTTGTCCTGCCTTGATATTAAAAAAAAAAACTAGAATTCAACCGCAGCGCCACCTGCTGGGTCCAATTGTGAATCTAAACCGTTCTCGGATCAATTCGAACACGCACACAAAATGTCATCAAAATCGGTCCAGCCGTTTAGGAGGAGTTCAATCACAGACACACGTACAGAAGAAATTTATATATAAAGATAATAATATAATACAGGTCTACTATTGTGCGGACATCACTCCAAAACTACTAGACAGATTTCCATCATTTTTATAGTGGAGACGCCAACAGCCTAATACCGGCGGATAATCGTCGTCACAATGACGATGGGAAAATAGCGAAGGGAAGGAAGTGGGAAGTAGTGCACTGACCTGGTGTTCTCCTGAACGTAATCCAGCATCCACGACCGCGTACAGCCGCCCAGAGTCACTCCAGCAGCACACTGCGTTCACCTTCACTAGAGTCACTAAGTCTGGTATATGTAACTGTCGTCTCCAACGTGCGGACGCGGAGCGAATATATTATAGGATTTCACCTATAACGGCGCGATAATATCCCCTGACTTCTTCAATAGAATCAGGAGCGCGGGATGCGAAACAAAGCGAAAACGTCAGCGCGATAGACGTTGCGAGAAGCTAAGTCGCGGCGACCAATCATGCACGACAGGTAAAGGGTGGGATGTTAGGAGTTGTTGCGAGTTATAAACTAGATGGCGTTACCATATAGTAAAACATTTTTTAACCGTGTTGAGCGATTTTTGATAAGAGAAAAACTTATGGGTTCGCGTCAGCGACATACTAGTGAAGCGTTACCGATATACGACTGACATATTGCGCTCACGTCAGACTAGCAACGTATAGTATAGCGGCTTGTGTGATATTTTGTAATAAGCTTGCGGAGTCCATCATATGTTTGGTTAATTAATAAACGGTATAAAAATATATACAATTATTTATCGGAGAATCAATACATGTGATGACTAGACTAATGTTAATCATTGCAATTCGCAAATTATTAAATTTAAATAATTCAGACTATAACTGATTTAAAAATTCATATAAGTACACAGTTATACCACTGTTTTAAGTATTCACTTCTGTCGACAATCCTTATGACCTACCTCGACTTCTTTTTTTACTTTTTAGATATGTTGGTCTTTATAGAAAAGCCTTTTTTTCTCTGTAAATGAATTTTGGTAGGTGGTAGAGCCACGCTATAATATTAACAAAATAGGATTTAACAAAGCCTTGATATATATAAATGTGCTTAAGTTTAAAAAGATGAGCATATTTTCTTTTTCAAATGAATGTGGTCAATCAAAATATGATCTTAATGAGGAGGTATAGGTTATGTTTTTTATTTAATGACATTTACTTATTCTAAGAGAGAAATATATAGTGCTTGACATCAATAAGTCATTTCTGAAGACGACTCTACATACCATATTATAAATACCAAAGTTACTCCATATGTTCGTTACCTTAATACCTAACCTTTAAATCGATCGTGATGAAACATATTATAAAGGTAGCATAGTTAGGTAGCGTATATAGACTGCTTACCAAATTTGTAGGTGGTAGAGCCACGCTGAAGCTATTAATGGTTTCAGCATGAATGGGTCGGCTCGCCCGGGGTACTACCACCTGACCCACAGAAACACCGACGTGAAGTAACTGTACTTGCTTTGTTGCGTTTAGTTCTGTCAGTGAGAGCGCCGGAAGCCCAGCGCCCCCTCCCCTCCTCCTCCAAACACAGCCTGGCAACGAACTTACGACTCTCCTAGTGTTGTAAATGTCTATGGACAGTGGTAATCACTTAACATTAGGTATCCCACTTGTTCGTTTGCCTGTTAAACTTTTTTTGTTCGAGTCTAAAGCTGGATTTGGAAATTATAATTATTTTAATAAAATTTTATAGCAGTGATTTTTTAATCATTGTATTGCACAGAATACAACTAAAAACTTGCTATATTTAAAACAAAATGAATTACTCCTATCCGAGTGTGTTTTGAAGAAGGACTTCCCGGAGCCCTATGTTCTTTTATACAATACAATACAATAAAAATTGATTCATATTATATGTATGAACCAGCGATAAAAATTTACAATTATCGTATTGTAACTAATTATTTGTCATCTTGTACCAAAACTAAAAGTGATCGTGTGGTGCCGGCAGAGTAGAATAGTACCACCCCATATCTTCCCGTGGGTATCGTAAAAGGCGATTAAGGGAGTGCGAGATAATACTGACCCCTTGTAACTTTCTCATCGCGATACTGTACCATCTGTTTGAGTTCTTCTTCGATCGTAACGGTCCCCGTTCCACTGGGTCAAGAAGAACCAGGACATTTATGTGTACCTGTGTGTTGCACGTACACTTGTACGCCTTAATATATCCTGCGCATCAGACCTCTTCTAGTACTGTACTCCGAGTAATTATGAGAACGGCGTACTCACGTGCCCTTAGTGTGCACGGAGTTTCGCCGCGAAGATAGGCTATATAAGCCAAGCCATCTTCGGGCGCATCAGGGCCATTTATAGATTAGGGGTCAAAACGGTCGCCATGACCGAAATTAGTCGGCACAATCATCATCATACTCATTATTTTAAATGATTTTTCAATTCAAAATGTTTACTTAAACGATATTTCATGAAAACATTAACAAATACATAAAAAAGTTATACTGATGTTATTTTACACACATTCGGCAATTTTTATTTTAATAAATAATTTTCGAACTAATAAAGAACCTTAAATAAGTTTATTATATAAAGAATAATTGGTGCGGTCAATTTATATTATTAAAATTTATGCGAGTAACTGAATCAAATTATAAAGAAGGTTTACTTCTTAAAACGTTTTTTGTAAACTAAATTTATTGCGGCAAGATCCCCAGTCTTGTTCACTGAGCACCTTCGCTTTATAATAACCGTCGAGTACCGTTGGGTAGCTGAATAGGTGTAATAATTTTAGCACAAAAGCGCTTTGAATCCGTGAAAATATGACTCGAATCTCCTTATATTTAAGTGAACAATGTTTGTCTGATCATTTATATTGTTAATAAATTTAATTTTTTTTTTTTTTTTTTATATCATAGGAGGCAAACGAACAGGTGGGTCACCTGATGTAAGTGATCACCACCGTCCATAGACACTTGCAACACCAGGGGAGCCGCAAGTGCGTTGCCAGCCTGTGTAGGGAGGGGGGAGAGGGGGGGAGGGAAGAGGAAAGTGGAAGGGGAGGGGAGGTGGGTGTCCGGCGCTCTCACTGACCGAACGAAACGCAACAATGCAAGCACTGTTACTTCACGTCGGTTTTCTGTGAAAGGGTGGTACTACCCCGGGCGAGCCGACCCATTTATGCTGAAACCAGTAATAGTTTCAGCGTGGCTCTACCACCTACGCAAAATGTTAAGATATTCATTGTATCTTGCAATTGTTCGGTCTTTATTTACTGAAGTACACTTTCATAATTAGCTTTCCTATAGTTACAACTTTTTTTCGTCCTCATAACTCGTCTATTTCACATGAACTTGCAAAATTCTTTGTCACTGGTGCTGTACATAACATAACTATGGATAGATACACTGGTTGGTAAGTGGAAATTTTAATATGAAAAATTATTGAAATTTAATCACGTAGATACATGTTAACAGTAATTATATTATGATGAGGTCAACATAATCTTATTGAGTACTCACTACAAGAGTTCATAATTTGCTGGTGATTTCAAAATCCGATATATTCTTCAGTATTTTCATCCTAGATTAGTTGGATGATTATACCCGAAATTACCACGTTCGATCAACTTTCTTTTCTAGTGGTGTAAGCTAAATATTAGAAGGACTTTCTTTTAGTCTGCTTAATTTTTATATAATCATACGTTCCTTCTCAATTGTCCTTGTTTCGAATATTTATTTAAAAGAATTTGTCAACTTTTTAATTGCGACAATATTATAACCGCAATGATATCTATCGTATATTGATAATACTCTAATAACATGACCACAAGTTTATGTTCGGAAAATATAAAATGATGATAGCAAGTAGAAAATATTATCTTTTTGGAATTATGACTGTTACGTATGTGGTTAAATTAAATGCCGTTCACGGCAGAAGAAATTTATTTTGTTCTCGCACAGAAAAAAATCAAAACTTTAAATTAAAAAAAAAACAAACCATCACACAATTACATTACACACGCACTTACACCTGCCAATGCTGTAGTCGTAGTTAAAATGTCTTTATTTTATTTCTCTTCGTATTCGCTCCGTGCAGCGTGGCGTGTTTATGAAGGAGGGTAGAAAATTCTATGAAACTGACGTAATTATTCAAACAATAAGACAAAAATCAGAACAGATTACTTTAAGAACTACATTGTTTTTGGTTCCCACGTTTGATGAGACATTCGTTATTTATTTGTAACAACAAGTTCGCATATAGGGTATTCAAAGAATAGATTCATTTTTACTATTATTATGTGTCTATTATGCAGAAAATAGTATATCAAGCTACTGAGAAACTTGCAGACCGGTATGCTTACCTGTTAATGGATTGTAAAACTCTCAATGATTTCCATTATTTTTGGATTGCACTATTCGTACCTACCATCAGGTAAAGTGCTGTCGGATTGACGGATTATAATGATATATGGCCATTTATGTTTCACGTCGTCCATCATATTGGATAACTGTATCACGGAACGTATGTGTCTTCCATGTTACTGTTATTATCTTCGCAATGCTTCATAACTTATCGAATTAATACTATCTACTAGCTATATACGTTCTACGTTGGTCTATTTACTACTAGCCGTCTGCGACTTCATCTGTAATTGTATCTTTACAAAGGATTTTCCTTGTAGGTATATTATTTTTTCTAAATAAAAGTAGCCTAAGTTACTTCTTATAATATCAGCTACCGGCCAGTGAATGTCTAGTCAAAATTGATCTAGCCGTTTAGGAGATTAGAAGGAATCAACAGACAGACAGTTAAAATATTAAATTATTTTTTGTGATAATTATCGTACATACTTCTGTATCTATTTAGTTAAATGCTATTATTTTGATATTACAAACAGACAATACAATTTTATTTATCTGTATTGATATGTCCATTAAATTAATGGATGTGATAATTAAAAGGATCTAAAATGTCGATAAATGTCTTCTGACTTCGGTGTTCGATTAAATCAATCTCTGAATAGCTACTATGGTTTTTTTTTTCTTTTTCGAACTGACTACGCTATTTACCAAGCAAGGTCTTAACAGCTTCACCGGATACTACTAGCTATATAAGCTACTATGGCTTTAGAGCATCACAATGCTTTATCATCTACTACATTTTTTGTCACTTTATTGAATTATTATAAAAAACCAAGAGAAGTCGAAAAAAAATATCTGTATCACAAAAAGTTAATATCGAACTTCAAAGGAAGTTAATGGTCTTCTTTCGGAGATTTTTTTCTGTTACTCTTCATTAGATAAGGGGAGCCGACTTTTCTTTAATTACCATTTTTCTTTCTTACAGAAAAAAAAATATATATATCACCAGTCGTGTTGTTTAAATTGTGGGCTTTCTTCTATTGTTAAATATTTTCTTTGTTAAAAAAGCTTTTGTTAAGATAAATATTATTTTAATTTCTATGTAAATATTGTTTACCTACTTTCTTGGATATTTCAAATTTATTTACTTTAAGTGAGTGAGCATTAAAACTAGTTGGTGTCCGTGACTTTTCTCGCGTGATATAATAGTTTTGGTATTTTATAGGAACTACGTGTTTTATTTGAATTCATTATGAGCTCTTATTATTAACTTCCAATATTGTCATTTCTATTTAGCTGATATAACTCTATTACCGATTTTAATTTACCTCTGTTAATTTTATCTTCACTGCTTAATACTCATAAAGAAGCATAATGGTATATCTAATATTATTATAAATATCTCGTCTAATATATAACAATCTCGTGTCACGGTGTTTGTGTTCGAACTCCTCCGAAACTGCTCGACCGATTTTATGAATGTTTTGATGTACATGTGGTAGGTATGATAAATAGGTCGTAAAGGATATTTCATGCCGCTAGGTGATTAGGATGTCACTGTCCAGAATTTTTTTTCTATTTTTTTTATTGTATTTTTTTAATTGCCGTAATAAAATACACATAACCCCAAATTTTTATCCTCCTATCCCACTCTCTCATTTTTTAATCGCGATTTTAAACAATAAAAAATAACGCTTGAAAATCAGACGGAGATGTAGTTAACTGTTATTGATGATGTAGTTGAGCAGTACAGAATTTGTAGATTTACAATGCCACCTATTAGGGAGATCTAGAACAACGAATAGTGTAAAAACTTTCATACAAAGATGTATGATTTTATATTTTTCATAGCGTGCCGTGCGTGTTGCATTAAAAAGGTTAAAAATATTTATAAAAAGCGAAAAGAGTTTCTGTGTGTGTATGTTTTCTCAATTTTAATGGTGGTCTGTCAAACAGCTTCGAAAAGTATAATTCTCAGATATACTTCGTTCCATTACTATGTATAGAAGCGAAGATGACAAGCGTCCATATGAAAGTATGACCATAGTACCATAGTAACATCATGGTTATGATTTAGTCGATCAATTCATTAAACCCAAATGAATAAAAACGTTAGCAGATACAGAAATGCAAGATTGAATGTAGTTATTAATTATCTGTAGATGTTAATAGCCCATCCGTCAGTCGCGTTTTAAGTCTGCCAATAATAATCGAGATGTATAACAACCGGCACCTCCAACCAATGGTCTTTCAGAACGGGGTAAATAGTATGGACGCAGATCAATAGTAAGACCCCCGATAGATATCTATATGTATGTATATATAGATTTACCATAATTTTTTCCTATATTTTCGTATTTACGGTATAAACTTACTCTTCTCAAGCAATCTTTTTTATTTGTGTGTTTTTTTTGGCACCGTTTATATTACTCGTGAATTGATTATTATTGTTTCAAACGGTAATAAAAATTATATTTCTAATAAACGTTGTATCATATATATTTTTAAATTCCATCAAAGGTAATAAAAATCAAAATTTATTACACCATAGAAACGGGTTTACATACAAGAAATCGAAGTAAATTTGTCTAGAGCATATACGAGTTACGGTGATTACATCTCGAGAATTTAAAATTATAAAACAAGTAATTGCTAAAATATTTGGTCATTTCAATTTTATATCAAAGGGTTGCCGTATTTGTTAAATCTTTTTTTTTCACATAAATAAGGTATATTTCTGACACCACTCAAGGGTGCGTTTACCGGCAAAGCTAAACTTTTATTTTTATTACAATAGCCAAGAGACGATAACATAATTTAGGACCCTTATCGCTAGGTAGATCGTATTTGCCGAAGAAAATTCTCTTTTCTTTTTGCCCGAGTGGCGCGCACAGAAAATATCTCTATGAAATTTACTACCGCGTTTATCGGTCCCCAAAGCATGATGCTGGGAAAAATGAAGCGGGATAAGAGATTCACGCTTATTGATTTAGCGTCATGTGATATATTTTCTGATAATGTAGCGCAAATCGAATATTAAAAAGTAATGTTCTTAAATTATTTCAAAGTTATTTGATTACAATTTGTACATGAGAGTAAGTAAATTATCGTGGAATGTCGACAGAAATGTCAGCAATAATATAAGCTACTGCAGTCCAAAACGCTGCGCCCAAATCGAGCTCCTCTGGACTTTCTACGTTCATTGTATCGCCTTCAGTGTGATGGAACCAGAAGTATCGCTCATTCGCATTATGAAGGCTTGCTCCTGGGACACCAGTATTTATAATTACAGTTATATCAGAGCCTGGACTATCATCTTCAATCAAAGTCGAGGCATTTATAGAGCTGAATAACTTTAGAATTTCTGCGATAATACAGCGAGCTTCTTGAGTACCTGCTACGATTAATCCTAGAGGGGCGAAAGTACCTTCGTCCGATTCCATAATAAAGTTAATATTATGACTTTCGTTTCGATGTAATTCTTCATATGCTTGAGCACCAACTAATCCTAATTCTTCTGCAGTCCAAAAGATCGATCTAATAGTTCTTTTAGGTCTCAATTTTAAACGTTGTAAGATAACTGGTGCAGCCCAACTTATGAACAAGCCACCACCGTCGTCCATCGCACCCTGACCGACATCCCAACTATCAATATGACCAGATACTATTACAAGTTTTTCAGGTTGTGTGGAGCCTTTTAAATCGATTAGCGTGTTTCTTGAAATTTTTGTGTCATACTTGGAAGACATTTGAATATTCAGTACAACTTTCTCACCGCGATCGTACATTCTTCGTATTAAATCAGCGTCTTCTAATGTAATAGCAGCTGTAGGGATTTTAGTAACACCTTCTCCGTAGACCTGAGATCCAGCATGAGGTGTATAGATTGAAAATGGAGTAATAGATCTAACTAGAGATGCTATAGCGCCTTTACCAGCTGCTTTAGTGGCTCCCGAAGTTCTATATTGATTTGTCTCACTATATTGTGTAAAAACAGGGTCGTAAAGTACGATTTTCCCTTTAACATCCACATCCGGTGTAGATTCTAATTGAGAAAAGTTCGCGAAAACGATTACCTCTCCAGTAATACCGTTCAATGGAGTAGATACACTGCGTCCCAGCCCTAATAAAGCGATATCTTTCCTTCTTGGTTTCAGCATTGTTATTTTTTCTTTACCTCGTACCCAGTGAGGAACCTGGCGGTAATAAATGTTTCTATTATTAAAATATGTACTATAAGAGTGATCGTCTTCTCTTTCTTTTCAGATACATAATAACAATATTTTAAATATTTAGCGATGTTAAAATACTTAATGCGATATGCTTATAGATGCACAATTCAGCAAAGTCTCGCATAACAGATAATTTTGTATCCCAATTCATCAGAAATATCTATTTTGTCGGTATGTATTATTTATTTTATTTTACAGTTTCCATTATTATATCTTCATAAAATACAAGTGAATATTTTTCATTTTAAAGTTTGAATTGTAGTAAGGACAAAAATGTGGTATTTTAAGTATGATTATTAAATAATGTTAGAGTTCCAATATTTATACTAATCTATGACTCCATACGTACCTCTAATCTTTCTGTAGTGATATCGTTTATGTCCTCTTCGCGAGTTAGTTCAATCATATAGTCGATCGATTTTTCCAAAACATCAGAACCGGAGGGTCGTGCACCAAACTTGTCTACAAATTTAGCCAACCTTGAAGTATGAAATGATAATTCCATAATTAAACAATGATTATGAATAACAAAAGAAAATTTCAAGTGAGAAAGAAGTAATAGTAATTAAGTAAGATATGAATTTAAAGTAACAAGTTAAAAAGATTTATAACATTTTTATATATAACTTCTTCAATCAATGTTTGGAAACTCACTCATTATAAGTTTTTCCTTTGAATTCCCCATCTAAAACATAAGCCAATATTTCATCCCGAACATTTTCGTACGACCATATTTCTTCAATCAATTCATCTCCCAAGATATCTCGGCAAATATCCGAATCCTTCAAAACTTTCGCTTCGTACGCGGTTATAAGTAAAATTGTCCATGATATTGAAATAAAGAAATACATATTCGACAAGATCTATCGGGGTATTGAGTTGCCACAATAATAATGTGCTTTTTATATCCAATATCTTATCGAGGAAAATAGCTACTCCTGTCTAAAATGTCTATATTCATTTACTCAAATAGTGTTTGATCGACACATCATTCTTATGGGATACTCTTGAACGTATATCGCGTATGATATTTATCTTATCTTATCAAATCGTCTGTAAAATTTCAATTGCTTGCTTATTCGATATGATGGGGCTTCTATTTCATATCTAATACATTACACGAGCAAAATATTTAAGTTTTTTTTTAGCAATTACAATGTCTATTTTACATACGTCTAAATAATTTGGTTCAGACATCATCTAACTGCGTTTTTAATAGAGTTTTGTGAGTAAATTGACAACTGATTGAATACCGTACAAGAGAGTTAGTACTGCTGTGAAAAGTATTGGCCAGAATAGCGTTGCAAAATAAGTGAAGTAGCGTGTAAAAACAACATGGTGTGCACGATAGAAGTGAAACTTTTGTATTATAGGAAAACATTTTAATTATTCATCAATCACTTTTGAATAGCACAGATTGTATTCAGTGATCGCCACGGATAACGAGAAAGAAAGAAAACGAGAAGAACGTATGTCTCACTGTTCTCTAATGTCCGAAGGCAAGCGAGACACTGCTCCCACTCTACTCGACGCAGTGCTTACCACCACCAAATTTAGTCACACAAAAAAGTTAATGAATCAGAATTACGGAGCCTTTCCGAAAGAAGTTACACTTTAAAAATTATAGTCAATTAACACATATTATTCCTTGCACGCAGTCATTATTCTGAAGTCTAACTGCTTGGGGTCATGTTCAACGAACTAAGGAAAACGAAGTGATCCTATGTGACAAATTTTCCTTATTTGTCACTTATCGGCCTTGTATATTAGTTCTAATGGACACTCAACCTTAACCTAGTTCCTGTTCACTGCATATCTTTAAGTATGGCACTTTAATTAATGGTATTCTGTATACATCAATATTACATAGTAACGATCCAACTTATAATTATAGTTTTTAAGCAAACAGAAAGAAATCATAAACTAGTTGAATATTATCGATTACAATGAAATTTAAAGCGTTGATGTCCCAAAATGATTACTATGCTTATTTTTCAATGTTATTAATAACTAGCTGATACCCGCGACTTCGTCTACATTATTAATCAATGTTTACACAAAGAAAAACATAGAAAAAAATAAATTAAGAAATTTCTTTAGTCTTTTGTGATATCAAAAAAATTGTAAGTTTTTAGAACTTTAATAACTATATATTAAATGAGGATATTGTGATTATTATTAAAGATAAACACCAAGTGTCTAAGAAATAAAATTAAAAAAATCAAAGTCTATCTAGTGTTTATTGCGTGATGCGCGTACAATCGTAATCCTCTATTTTTTTTAAATATACGATAAGAAGTTAGATTAGTTTTGAAGCCAGATGAAGTAAAGTATTCCGTGTTTTATATATTTACTTTTTATTTTATTGAGTAGCAAGCAGACTGTTAGGCTAGACAAACAGATAGGCTGATTATAAGTAATCGTTGTAACCTGTGGCTGTATGTACACCAACCAACAGAGGAAAGCTATTCCGCTACTCTTGAGAGGTGATTTAGAACACTTCATGTATGTGTTTCTAATCACACTCTTCGAAGCGAAATAAAATAACGCGAGCCTTTATTAACAGAAACATAAGTAGTAATGGTGGTCTTCTTTCAAACCTTACTATTTTTTTCATGTATTTTTTATTTGTATTAATCGAAGTATTCACCCATGCAATCAATGCATCTTTGCCAACGCAGTGGCAGTTTATTGATGCCCTTCTTAAAGAAATCAGCTGGAAGGGAGGCAACAAATTCTTCAAAGGCATTTTGTACTGCCTCTCGGGTATTGAATTTTTTTCCCGCCAAGGAGTTATCCAAATTCTGGAAAAAGTAGTAGTCTGTAGGCGCAAGGTCTGGTGAGTAGGACGGATGACGGAGAACTTCCAACCCCAGTTCTTGCAACTTGGAGACCGTCTGCTGTGCAGTATGAGGTCGCGCGTTGTCGTGCAGGAGCAGCGGAGACGAGCGATTGACCAATGCTGGTTGGAGATGTGCCAGCTTCTCCATCATTGTGTTCAGTTCTTCACAGTACACATCTGCAGTAATGCTCACCCCGTTTGGTAAGAAGCTGTGATGAATCACACCGGCGCTAGACCACCAAACAGTGACCATCACTTTTCTAGGGGTAAGTTTTCGTTTAGGGCATTGTTTAGGTGCTGAACCAGGATCCAACCAACTTGCTGAGCGCTTGCGGTTATCAAACAGAATCCATTTTTCATCGCAGGTAACAATGCGGTTCAAAATTCCTTCATTTGTGTGTCTGTTGAGCAGTGCAAGGCACGTCTCGACGCGTACTTCGCGCTGGCGATCATTGAGTTCGTGGGGCACCCATTTGTCAAGCTTTTTTACCTTGCCAATTTGACGTAAATGGACCTATATTGTTTTGACGCTAACGTCGAAAGCTGCTGCTAATTCAGCCGTAGATTGTGTATCATCAGCTTCCACAATCGCCTTTAATTCGTCATTGTCGAACAAAGTCTTCGGACGACCGTGAGGTTCATTTTTAGGTCGAAATTCCCAGAACGGAAGCGAGCAAACCAATAACAGGTGGTGCGTTGGTTTGTAGTGTTAGCTCCGTAAACGTCGTTAATGTTGCGTGCCGCTTGTGCCGCGTTGCTGCCACGACGGTACTCATATACCATAATTACTCGAATTTTTAACGTATCCATGTTGACAAAAAAGATTGAAATGCGATGAAAATGTAACATTAATCACTAAACAAATGACTACTTTTGGAAAAAGAATTCCATGTTTTTAAAATAAAATTAATTTTAAATTAGAATTCTTAGCCAAACAAAAATTATTTTGATTTGAAATGGCCAGTACTGCAGAACGGCAATTTCATAGGTAAATACCTATTATTAGGACCCGCCTTGGGACTACGTTCCTATTGAAATTGGGTATATACTTTACTAACTATAGAATGCGAAAGTCACTTGACTTCATTTAGACTTTATACCCATTTCTGAATTCGTGATAATAAAAAAAATCATTAACAAAATGTTTCTTATTGTGTAATATTTTAAATAACCCATGAAAAGATTTGATATTAAAAATCGTAATACTTACTCTTCGTAAGTTTTTCCTTTGAAGGGACCGTTCACATATTCCATTATGTCCCTCACAACAGTGTCATAAGAGGCAATTTCCTCCGCCAAACTACCGATATCGCATGACTTTAGTTCGGAATAACTTTTAACTTTCGAAGCACTATACACTGGTGAAATGAGAAATAGCAAACAAAAGTACAGTTCCTTATCCATTATCAAATATTCGTTGTGCGTCTGCCTGTGGTCAACAAAAGGACAGTAATGTTTCTAGACTAACGTCGGATATTACTTAACAGTTACACATTCACATTACACGATACGATTTTGATACGGCAAGGACGATATCGGAAAGTTCTCTTATATACAGAAGTACAAAGATGTTTTTTATAAAACTGCTATTTTAATTACACAATTTATTAACCAAATTTTGTAACCAGTCTCAAATTAGTTTTTCTTACATTCAAATCATTATTCAATTTAGGCCCTGAGATAGCGCTTATGAACATCAAAACTACAACTGTTTAGGAAAATAATTCAGTCATCGAGAAGGAACTCGATCGATATTACATTTTTTTTTCATATACACTTATTATATACATTTATTATATACATTATATATATATATATATATATATATATATATATATATATATATACATTGTATATATTTATTATATACATTTTATTTGTAAGGCTCAATGTGTGAAATTGGTCCAGTCAGGACTTCGTGAATAATTTTCTGACATAACATATTGTGTTAGTATTTTATATTATACTTAAGAATTAAAATAATATTAACAAAATAGGATTTAACAAAGCCTTGATATATATAAATGTGCTTAAGTTTAAAAAAATGAGCATATTTTCCTTTTCAAATTAATGTTGTCAATTAAAATATTATCTTAATGAGGAGATATAGGTTATGGTTGCGCCGCTTTATGTATGTTTGAAAATTCCCGCATTATGGATTAAATCGCGTCACTTTGAAGCCCGACCAATTAATTGCGATCAGGTCACGCCATCTATCTAGCCCAATCATCCTTCCTGGCACATGCTAATTTGGTAGCGCGCCGAGCCGCGCTGCTAGTTTCGATTGTGGTGGGACGCGCCGCGCGCGACGGACGCGGGACGGCCATTGTATTGTGTCACTTCGTCCGCTATCGTCGTGTAGTTTACGCGGCTCGCACAGAGTCTTGTTGTATCCGCGCCGAGCCGCGCCGCATGCTAACATTTTGAGTTTTTGCAAGCTCGAGTGAGAAATAAACGCATCGCTACATACGTGCCGACATTTATTATGAACAATAAGTGTTGTGTGAGAGAAGACTCGGTGGAAAGAAACGAGAAACACCTAGCCGGCTAGCCACGTGGAGACTGCATCGCCGCGAGGTATGTGCCAGGTTTCCATCCTGCCCTTCTCTCCCTAATCGTAACTGATCGCAATAGTTGAATATCAAATATAGCACCCCCACAAATACAGTCCACTTAAATTGAACATAGAAAACCCCGCACCCGCACGCCCATCGGTGACGTCGACATCGCCGCGGCGCCACCAGGTTATGTTATTTCTTTAATGACATTTACTTATTCTAACAGATAAATATATAGTGCTTGACATCTTATATATATATATATATCAAGATATATCTTATTGACATATTATAAATGCCAAAGTTACTCCATATGTTCGTTACCTTAATACCTAACCTATAAATCGATCGCGATGAAACACATTATAAAGGTAGCATAGAACCTGGAAGAGCGTATATAGATCTTAATTATACAGAAAGATACGTAAAAATTGTTATGAAAAACAAGTATTGTGAAAGGTGGTATTTGTAGGTGGTAGAGCCACGCTGAAGCTATTACTGGTTTCAGCATGAATGGGTCGGCTCGCTCGGAGTGGTGCCACCCTCTCATAGAAAACCGACGTGAAGTAACAGTGCTTGCATTGTTGCGTTTGGTTCGGTCAGTGAGAGCGCCGGAGGACCCCATCTCCCTCTCACCCTCCTTCAAACACAGGCTGGCAACGCATTTGCGACTCCCCTGGTGTTGTAAGTGTCTATGGACGGTGGTGATCACTTAACATCAGGTGATCCAATTGTTCGTTAGCCTCCTATGACAAAAAAAAATAGTACTCCTTCCCATTGAGTAAACGATATTATGTCTTACCTTATAACAGTTGACATCTAAATAGCTAATAACACATGTTACATCATTAGTTAAGGATGAAGATTTCACAGAATACGGTTTTCTGAATATACAGTTTTATTTTATCATGTTATAAAAGGCCAGCATTTCAATCTAACCATATTTTTTATTAAGCGACGTTGTGCTTGAAGGTTAAAGCATGTTCAACCTATAGTTTAATCAAGTTATTACCGGTATATTTATCTAATCGTTAGTATGCTTCTTACATGAACCATTTGTTAAATTTATGTTTTATTTAGGTACAAATAAATAGAAACGAGAACAGTGAAACTAACTTTAAACTTTTAAGACGGTATATAACAAGTAGTATAATCGACTTAGAAGATGAACACTCGAGAGCGAAACATGTAGAATATCTAATTAATTTTAAAATGTCAATCACTATTACCAATTGTGGGTTTCATTGAATTGAGTAGGTTATTGACTCCTAGGAATAAATATAGAGGTATAAACTTGGTGTTTACAATGTGAAAGAGCTAACGGCTTTCAAAAGGGCGGACAGAAAGTTATAATGTAGCATTGGTTATGTTTTATAGAAATGAGATAAGTTTTCCTAATAAAAAACCTAAAAATATCGTCCGGCTGTTAGTAGGTTTTATTTTTATATTAGTTTTAGCGACTAAAAAAGACTAATTAAATATTATAATAATTTTATTCATAAAACTAAAATTTTAGTAGGGCTCAGGAATAGATTCCGAGAAAAGATAAAAGTACCTTCTCCAAAAATATTATCTCGGGGAATTGAAACAGCTTTACTATTTACGACGGATAACTAGAATAGCAAAGCATCAACAGTGATTTCGATTACTTTTTTTACTTCAGTTCAGTGAAGTATGTTTTCTTGCTGTGGAGAGGCGGAGCGAACAGTGTGATGCGCACTGGCAGGAGAGTGGAAGTAAACTGATAAAACTGTTTACAAAGAAATATTGTAAGTCAAGTATATTTTTATGTTCGATTTATTGTTGTTTTTTTTTGCAAAACATAGTCGCGGGTAGCAGTTGTTAGAACAATAAAACCCTTATTATCGCTGAGTTTAAAAATACTTTCAATTCATATTATAATTTTGTTTACAAATACTAATACACGATAAGGTAATTAATGCAGTGATGCATATAGCGTGTTTTGATTGTGCATTATTTTACTTTTATTTAGAGAATTTTATCGCATAAGAACGGATAACATATGGAACTATAATTAATATGTTAATGATTGTTCCATCTCATTACGGTATTTAATGCATACTTAATTTCGCTTTGATTGGTGGCTCTATAGATTAGATATGCAGATATTTCTGTTGCAGAGTAATAATAGGTATTAAGTTAATTTTTTGAATTTGTATCAAATATTAATTTCGACATTAAATTCGCTTAATTCAAACTATATACATTTTTTGTCTATACTATATCTACGTAGTGGTACGCCCGACACTACTGCGAATTATTTAATACAGCTATATGTTCCATAGAACACATAACAATTCGCCCTTTCTCAGAATAACCCAACATCGTAATAAAGTATTGGTGTAACTAACGTATTTGCCGAGAACTGGAAGAATCTGTGTACCATGTAGAAGGCATTTAATTTCTTAGAAACGACCAACAAAGAGTCACTGACCGTCTTTAAGCAAGAGTATGGACGTATCTAAGATTAGATATAGTCAGCCACGGTTAGTAAATACCTACTCAGCATTGGATATTTAGGATACTGATTATTTCCTAAAATATAAAAAAATAAACATTCAGACTAACGTAATATCAGTAGTTATAAACCAATCATTCGAATATTAAAACTGCAATTGTTACGTTTCCAATATGAATCATTGTGTCAACTGAAATATAGCGAAGAGTGAATTTATATGGGTTTCAATGAAGATAACAATAGGTGCGATTTGAGCGGATTGTGTCGCATTGAATGGATGCGTCTTTTATAATGCTTATCGTAGTACCTACATGTTGCAGTCATGCTTAAATGTAATCTAGTGTCGGCTGTGACAGAATAATTTGATGTTATTTTAACTGTTCCTGTACTTTATGCTTGGGCGTACCTTGTTGTTGAATTAGCAATCAAAAATCGTCTGATTTCATATTTGAAGTACCGTATTTTTATGTAACTAGAGTTCAAATTCGTACACAGTACAGAGTGAAAGATTTTTCGATGATAGGTTTTTCTTTATCCGTCCATGGTATCTAGACTGTAGGAAATATCTGAGATTTATTCTAAGTATTATTCATGCCCGCTTTTAGATATCTCACTACGCCGAAAAGGTCTCTGCCTGTGTGAAGAAACAAATTATCTACCTAGTCCGTGACATATCGGTGATTCAGTATGTCGATTTTTCGTTAGATTCAGGGTATATGTCTACATTTTCGTTCAATTCCAAAATTCTTATGCCAGCTTATTCTGTACTAATATTACAAAAACGTAATGTTTGGAGTTCAGATGTGGGAGTTAATCTTCGAAATTAACCATTACAGTAGGACCTATTTAAGTCAGATGTCTCCAAAATTTGAAAAAATGTTTTGTTCCCTTCTTTTCAAACCCCAAAGTCTTCATTACTCGAAATATCAAACCTCTATAAATCAAAATAATCAGTAATCCAAAAAGCTATGTCGGTACATATTCTACCTACATAACTCTAAATAAATAAATTGACCTATGTCTTTCAAAGAATAGTAAGTTACCGATCTTAAGAAATTGTCAATAGTGTTAATTTAAAATTAACCCCCAGAAGTCAAATATTTCCTTACGAAATATCCCAGTCCGTTAGTGGTATCCGCCCCAAAATACGAACCCGTACCTAACGCTGCGCGCCACAAAAGACGTCCGCGACATATTCTTACCGATCCTCCCGATGATATAACGGCAGCGAACGATCAGTACCAGCCTGTCTCTCCAAACAGAGCGTGTTCACGCCCACGCCCGCGTAACCACAGATCATGCCGCCATAGTCTGGGGGTAAATTTCGCTCCCGCACACCAGACTAGGCCCTCCTCGGCAGCGGCTCAAGCCTAGGTCCGTTCTCTCGGCGTGGAGCCCTTGAGTACGCTGTCCGCGCGATACAGTGATACAAAATCTTACATCACTGCGACAACATTATACATATCACCTCCATACACATGCACGCATACACGCTTACACATGCTAGTGGAAGGGTTTTATTTTTTCCCTTATCAAACTGAAATAGTTTAGAAAATTATCCTATACGAAATATATATAAGAGTTGTTGAGGTATGTATGCTTGGTACATATGTATGTTTCAACAACTCATATATGTATGAATAGTTAGCTTAGCTTAGTTTAGCTTAGATAGGTCGCGAATTGCATGTATCGGCAACAGCCCAAGCCGAGGTGTGCCGTGCACCCTTGAGCTAGTTGTCAAATAAAATCGGCTGAGTGCCTTAAGCGCTCTCCTTAGTAGTCCGGTGAAGCTGTTAAGACCTTGCTAGGTCAATAGCGTAGTCAGTTCGAGAAAAAAAAATCCTTACGAAATCAACCTAGGTCGAAATCCTTCATAATTCGAAAACTCAAATTTTGTGGCGTCTCCCTTAAAGTTCGATTTACAGACGTCCTGTTGTATAACCTATATTGTTCTTGAGTATGTTGTGCTATTAAGTTTTATTTAAATCGGACAAGTGCGGTTGATGATAATTTTGGTGTTTGAAAATACTTAAATTATGTTAAGAAACATAAAACATACTAAACTAGCTTACAAAATATTCTAACATTATTATAATTCAAGCAACTGATAGCTATACAAAATCTAAATAATGCCATAAGATCATTGAAAATATTTTTGATTATGGAAATTATATTGAATTTAATACCTTTATTATCATTGGTACGTATTTAAAATAATCGTGCATAATTATAGAAACATTACACAAAACCAGGCTTTAAATTAAAAAAAATGAACAATAAAATTAATGAATTATTTCTTAAGAATTGTCTCGGAAATTGTACGACTAAGTAGGAAAATAAGAAAGATTTGTGACTAAATGTATAAATCACGGTCTTGTTTGGTTATAAAAATAAAGCGGTTTTTGAAACAAAACTTGCTCGGTTTTATGTGAATGTACATTTTTCATGTTCATAGAATATGTCTTTCATAACGTTATTTTTAATAGTATCGTGTATTTTGTTATATTTTTGGTACTTCACTAGATCGTTTCATTTTATTACTATTTTCAGTGCTGATATCATCTTAAAAGGTGCATTACACTTGTTCTGTTTGCCTTTAATGTTGACATTAATTTTACTGTCTCATATTATATTTCTATCCATTTCTTTTACAAAATAGTTTCTGTAAGCTTGTAAAACGCGTTTCGAAATCTGCGGCTTCTTTTCAAAATTATTATTTTTTCAAGTCCAGTAGTCTTTTATCGGGTTAATCTTCTAAAGTGATTTTTTTTGTCATAGTCTCAAATTTTTGGTCCATCTATCGCATATTGCATTACATCCGACCGCGGGGTAAAGTGAAAGGCACTCGGCAGATCAGCCAAGGCCAATATGACTGTGCCCATGTCTAAATACAAAATGATTAAATAAATGAAATAAATATTGTGCTTAATTTTTAACATGTGTCTATTATCTGAACGATTATATTTATTATGGATTCCGTACTCTAATACACAGATTGAAATTAAAGTTTATATGTAGTTATATTATAGTCTACCATCGATTTTCCTTTGTCAATCCCATTTTCCTATAATTGAGTTAAACTTGAAAATGCGATATTAACACCTTAAATGAAACATCTTTCCGAAAATTTTCAGTTATGTGCCTACGATCCGAATAAAAGTTTCACTTGCATCGTGGTTTCTTAAAACTACGTAATTATCAAATTATGGAAACCACAATACCAATGTATTGATATAGTAGAGAAATTGTACGAAAATTTATTTCGTACAATTAATTGAATCTTTAAATATGTTCCTGTTTAAACGTCTGGATTACAATTAGCTTTTAACGCTTGTATTAATATAGATCTAACCTATCCCTCGGCAAATATACTTTTTTTTGGTTGAAAGATATCTTGGGTCCCTTTCTGTACCCCTAAAAACGTGCATAGAAAATTGTATTGTGATCAGTAAAGTAATTAAGGCGGAAAGTGTAAATGAAACAAACTTACATTCACATTTATAATATTAGTTAGGATCGTTTGTATTTGTAGCAGCGTTTGAACACGAGTTATTTGTTCAGAATCAATAAAATATTTATTGTTAATTAGAATTCTATTCCGTTTTAAAAATTAACGAGTGCACGCGAATCTAATATTGCTCTTGAATGACGTCTGTGCTAGCGTAATTGCAGATTACGTGCCATTAGACTTTTCATTCCGAAACAGGAGTAGGTCAGCAAGTTTTCCTTTACCGTTTTTGTAACTATGAAGCAATAAATTACAAAGAAATAGGTATATTATAATTAAGACGTTAGTTTTTATCTCATAATGATTATGTTATGTTCTGTTATAAGAAATCAGGAACTCTATATATCAAGGGGAAACGAAAATTCGAACAGAACTCGGTAACAAATCTTACAAAGTCATTTAAAATTAGTCCAATAAAGGTGTTATTGCCGGTTAAAAGTTAATTTTAATTATAAAGGAAGGTTATAACTCTTCAACTCGATCTAATTTTCGGGAAAATTGCGGCACAAAATTATCTAGCCCGTGTACCGTGATAATATCAAGCATTAATGGAAATTACGCGCTCCAGTCACCGCGAGCTGGAAATGAACGACCTATAATAAAGTTTTGTTTTATTTCATACGATGTCATTCTAATTTAAATTATTACAATGTAAAGGTTACAGAGAACATTAAATGTTTTATAATAAAGTTACTCTAAAATATACACTACTATTATAACAAATATAGATATATCAAGCGCATTATTAATTTGCCGGATAGTGAGTTCAAAGACCATGTGAATCGGGTTTTAATCTCGAAAAGCTATTATTATACGGTGGTTCAATATATGAACGATGATGACGTCTGGAAATGACGCCGATCCTCCGTTAGGATTATTATTATTCTGTGCGCTAATCTCTGTGCATTCACCAAAAATGAATGTGAGTGTCTGTAAAAATATGTATCATGAAAAGATAAATCAAGTCAAGTTTCTTGCCGGTTCTTTTCAATGACTGGGTTGTTCTTCCGATCCGGTGGTAGCTTTGACGTTCAATAACGCTTTCTCAGGGTCTACATCGAATAAAATGTTTTTGATTCTGATTTCATATAGGTACAATAAACCGCATCGATCTGATTGAATAAGCCTTGTAGAATATCTACGTGAAGTACCTGGTACTTTTGATGAATTTACATATTTTTATTAATTTCAGTACAATTATAAGTAAGCAATATCTATATATGCATATACGTACATATTATCTCGAATATATAATTTTCTTTCATACAACAGCAAACACTTAGGGCATGCGTCCCTGTGACTTACTAATCTTTTATTCGAGACATAAATACAAATAGATGCAGATAATGTTGGTAATAGTTATAGACACTATTAATATATTATTTGGTTATATATATTTTAGTTAGGTAGGTAGGTTAGGTTATATAGCATTCCTTTGAAAAAAAAATACACAGTTGGTATTTTTACTCACCTATCCCGAAACAGAGTAATATTTTTACCCAACTACGCAGACAAAGAAAGTATATGCATATTCGAGTATCATCATCATTACATAGTATAAAACAATGTCCCCTACCACGTCTGTCTGTCTGTCTGTTCGCGATAAACTCAAAAACTACCGAACGGATTTTCATGCGGTTTTCACCGGTGGATAGAGCGATTGATGAGGAACGTTTTAGTATATAGTTTGTCAAGGATTTTTTCATAATCAGGGCGGGACAACGTCTGCCGGGCCCGCTAGTATATTATATATCTATTCGGTACGCCCTGTAGCCTAAACGATTATACGAATTTTAACATATGAGGTGTCGCTAGAATCCTATTAGTTTTAGCAGTGACATAGTCTATATATTTCTTTATTCTCGAACTGAGTACGCTATTGCCCTGGCAAGATCTTTACAGCTTCACCGGACTACAATAGTCTATATAATATTTGGGAATTACATCTGTGACTAAAAGAAAGGTTAAAATAACTATCGTAATTACCAATTTTTAAATTAACAATCAAAAAGGTTTCAATGTATATATAGTCTAGTTACTTTCCTTTTTTTAATTATTCTAGTTATTCAAAAATAGCCAAGACATAAAGTTTTTTTATTACTTTATAGATTTAATATTTGAGCATAATCTTACCTGATATAAAACAAGCGATGATGGCTTAGTTCAAATCAAATCAAAGACACTTTATTCAATTTAGACCCTAAGAAGGCACTTATGAACGTCAAAACTACCACCGGTTCGGAAAACAACCCAGTGATGAGAAGAACCGGCAAGAAACTCGATCTGGTTTATCTTTTTAACAAATATATATAATACTAGCGGGCCGGGCGGACGTTGTCCTGCCTTGATAATAAAAAAAATATCTAAAATTCAACCGCAGCGCCACCTACCGGGTCCAATCTAAACCATTCTCGGATCCACTGGAACACGCACACAAAATTTCATCAAAATCGGTCCAGCCGTTTAGGAGGAGTTCAGTGACATACACACGTACAGAAGAAATTTATATATAAAGATTTAGAATATCTTAGGTACATGTCACAAACGTTTTTAACGGATGCACAGAGATGAGTCAATTCCAGACATCACTATCGTTCACATTTACTTACACACATTTACGTTCACCATTTAATGGCGTGTTCCGGGCACAGCGTCGATGGACGTAGGTTCGAATTCTAGCAACTGGGTTGGAATTTTCGGTGAAGGAAATCATCATAGCATGGTGTTAGGGTTATTTCTAAATTTGCCTGGCTAGCTACCACCCTCAAGTTGAAATTGTCACCTCAAGCACTTACCAAGCATATGTTGGTGTATTCTGGCGGCCGCACTTGAGAGCTGAGCTTGGGAGCACAAGTTGGTAAACACGCTACCTAAACGTAAACCTATGAGGAGACTGGCTCTCAAGTAGAACTGCCTGAACACATCTATTGGTGTTTGGTGACAGATTTTTAACTTAAGGGTAGTGGAAAACCAGTTGGGCTTAGAAAAACGCCCTACCGCCATGCTATAGGTACCATTACGATGTTATCCTTTAAAGACAGCTCTGACAATTCGCAATGATACAAACCTATTGAGCTATAGTCGCTATTGTACTTATAATAAGGATTAAATTTAAAACGAAATCCTTGTATTATTTATTATGTAATTACACTGAAAATACTTATTATTATATAATTTGTTCAAGTAACGATTCAATAAAAGAAAAGTTACACAATATCATACGTTTATGACACACGCGAATACTTATATGTTACGAAGGATTATTTTCAACAACTTCAGTACGAAGTTAATGGGGCTTGTACTTTCAGATTAGGGTCACCACACGTCTCTTTAATAAAGGATTTTCCGTAATATTATATTGTTAATGATATTAATCATAAAATTCGAATTGTGTACTTTCGAATTCCGAGTTCGAAACAAAGAATTTTATAGAATTTGCTTGGATTCTTTTTATTGATACGCTCTTCTCGCTTTCTTTTTTCTCGTTGTACGTGGTTATTTTTCTCTACGTTCAGGCGGTGTGGTGATCACTGCACACAATATATGCTATTCAAAAGTGATTGATGAATAATAAAATGGTTCCGTGTAATACAAAAGTTTCACTTCTATCGTGTGATTTTAAGACACACCCTGTTTTTTTTTAAATTGATAACATTATGGGATGACAGCGAAGGTGAAAGGTGAAACTTGCGAGCAATCCTGAACCTGAGAATTATTATTAAATTACCAATATATATAGGGAATAAACATAGAATTGCTAGAGACTCCTAATAGAAGGAGCTTATGAACGTTAAAATTATTACTGTTACGGAAAACAATCTAGTCATCCGAAAGAGCCGCAATAAAGTTTATCTGTTTTTTTTACGTGTATTTTACAATGCAGTGTAGATACAATCGATTGTAGGTAGGAGTTATACAGAGAGGGATGTTGTTTCCAGACTTCACCAATATTCACATATTGATCAAACCTATAATAGTCTTTTGACATCAAATCTCTCTCTCTCTCTTCACGGCGTTTACACAATAAGTGCAATTTGGCAAATGAGTAATCTATTTTGAAACTTTGTTGCAGAACTTGAAACATAGGACAGTAAATTTTAGAATGTTTGTGGCATTAAAATCATGCCAGACTTTATTTTTCCATTTAGAAAGTGACAACCCTACTTGAGATCGCAGTTTCGGAGATTAGTGGCGGCTTGTCCAAACAAGTTTGTTCTGAAGTAACGGAAAGTTTCAGCATAATTTTTCTAAGGGTCGTGTTAATGTGCGAGGGGTGGTCCTTGGGCCCATTACGTGAAGAAATGTACATATAAATAACAGTAAATTAGTACAGAATGTTAATTCCTTTTTGTTACTTAAACACATTTGTCAAAGCCATTCAGTCATTATGTAAGGTGCGCTATTCGATTTTTGGACCCGTTGACTACCAACAACGAGATATCTCATAGTTTGTAAACTTGACCAGGAGCCCCACTACGAGTTGTCTTGTCCTTTCTTTAGACGCTATATTTGTGTAGCTAAGTCGTAATATATCAGTGTAAATATAGGTCGGTGGTTTCAGGACAGAGAAAAAAAACAGGTTTGGATTACATTAACTTGCGTTGGAGTTATGAATATAAATACGAGATAATTCGTACTATTTTTCTTCCAAAAACATCATGTTTTTAACATCTTGATTTTTGCTATTATTACCATTTTTGGGAACATAAAATCATTAAAACAAAATGGAGACTCAGTTTAGTTTCCTGAAAAGTCTTGTGGCAGCGTGTTTAGATACTGATAAAGATGTAAAGGCGTATCAGCCAACAACGTAGTCAGTTCGAAAAATAAACACCACATCTTTTCTTTTCGAACAAATACACGCTAAATATTATGATGTTACTTTGCACTTCCGTCTGGAATTGACTGGCCGCTGTCATGTCTCACTGCAGCACTACAGAATCAACAAAAAGTAATTAATACACGTCGTTGGTCGACGGTTGAACCCGAAGACGGCGGATGGTTGAATCTGTCGTCGGTTGACATTGTTTATGTGTAATTGTAGAATATAAAAAAAATTGATATATGTGTAGTAATCACCGTTTTGATACCATATAATTTTCTTTCTATCTTTAAATGTAAATGTAATTTATACCAAACAATGTCCATGTTTTTGTTATTTCATTAATTAAAACTTTCACTGCATAAAATTATATGATTAAACAGCTTTATTTAATATGAGGATGATTTTTTAAAGTCTTAATTCTATAATTCATATTTTTGAAAAGAAAATCAGCCCTGAAAATTGACTCAAAAATGCAATGTGGTTGTCAAATTTTACTATTATAGAAAATTCAAAGTTCAACAAAGGCGATATAAATAAAGTAGCAATTATAGCCCTAAGTATCCTCTTTCGAACGAACCCGAGTACTTTTCTGTAGCTATAATGGTTATCGAGATATTTAAGAAATAAATTTGGAAAACTGGACAAGTAATTAAATTTTGAATTATGCATAACTTTTGACTATTCTTTTAATATTTTCCTTTTGTAGAACTTCGTTTTACAATCAAAAAAACTTTCCAACAAATTTAATCGAAATTGTGCCAGTTAGATTCCAACGCTTGGTTACTCACAAAGCATAAAAGGTAGTACAGACACGTGGATAGCGATTATGTTTCATGCTATTGTAAGCGTTCATAAACAAACCCAATTAAAGGTCACATTATGGTGATTAGACTTGAACGAGCTTCTTACAAACCATTAAGGTCACAAGCAAGTTAAAGGTAAATCGATAAATCATTATTCTATGCGAGGAGTAATATATGTTAGTATAATACATGCCTTTACTCGCATGATTGATATGTGGTAATTAGGCCCATACGACGCGGACGTGTCGCGTCTGCTAGAGACATAGAACAAGTTGAAATACAAGGTCGCACAAGGTCAAGGCCTTGTGACTTCAAACTATTGTTACATGAATAATATTACGTAGGGAAACAATAACAGTTGTATTATAGAGATTTGAAATATACGCATATTTAATTTTAAGTGTTTCACAAAACCGTGATCCCAAAGATTTTATTTAATTTCGTATTTTTTTAAACTTACGCTGCCAACAGTCTTAACCAATGCGTCATAGTGACTACATTCATTTATATGGAACTTAAAACTTTATGGTTGTGGACAGTCCAGGGGTTAACAGTGTAGGCTATAGAGTATGCCAAAAAAATATACCGATAAGCGTTACATTCCTTCTGCGCAGTCGGATAAAAACTTATTAAAAGAGGAGTTGTTAGCGGGATATTGGAATATCATGTAGTGGATTTTATATTTTATTCATAATCTTGTATTATTTGACTTTATATTTTGAAATATTGATGGTGTTTTACTTAATATAGCTCGGTTATTGTACACATGTGAAGTGAATGGGCTATAATATCACGGAGCATGGATTCTGACTTGCCACAAAAATACCCTGGAAAGTTCAAACAAGACAGCCACCATCTCAAAAAAACAAACATTCTCACATATCGTCTTATAGATAAATAATGTATTCTATTTGAAATGTATGTACAAGCGATATTGACCTTCATATTCAAGGTTCTGAATTCCCGAGTACGTTAATTACTATTTCAATTTGCAGGTTAGTGCCGGTGGCTTTAATTTGTCAAACCTATTTGGATTCTGTAACTAACCGTCGGTGCCTTCGCAACCTCTTGCCGTTTAATGAAGTTATTGCTATTCCAAGTTTGTAGGCAATTGACGTTAAATTATGTAGCTTAATAAACTTCACAGTTTGCATTAAGTTTCGTAATGTACTATGAATATTATAAATTTACATATATGTCTACGTATCTATTCGATAGATAATAGATTATCATCTGTATTTTCTAGAATCATTGTGAGATTAATCATTACTTTATTCCCTTTAAAAAGCATCGGTAGTTGTAGGTAACTGTAGGTGGTAGAACTACGCTGAAGCTATTAATGATTTCAGCATGAATGTTAGTAGCTAGTATATTATAAGACTATAATATTTATCTTACTAAACTAAACTGAATGCACCCAGTACAGTCTCCTTAATAGTTAAACTCAGTTATACCTTCGTATAACAATGTATGTATCCCCTTTTTTTTTTTTTTTTTTTTAACGTGGGGAAATCCCTTATGGATACCCACCCTCCCGGGGGAGAGAGTGGGTTATGTCCGACTCGCACGGACTAAAACCCCACGGTGTACCGACAGACCGTTGTGTGGGGGCGGCAAGGGATCGTTCAAGCTAATCAACCTTGTAGAGCCGCCCCCACGGTCCGCCCGGCGGAAGGTGACCGCCGGGCTCCTACCTATAGAGGGACAGACCGGGTACACGCCGGCTGCCCCCCCTCGTCCGCCGGACCTGTGCAATGAGGAGATGGGCCCCCCGGCCCATCCCCTCAGGTCCGGCTACGGTGGCAGGAGGAGTTGGGCAAAGCGCCGCCTCCTCCTGCCAATCCTCCGTTGGCGGAGACGGCCACTTAGCGGGTCTGCCTCGCGGGCCCTCTCCGCCGCCTCCTTCTGCGAGATGACGTCCTCGCAGAAGGAGGACATCGCTCGCCACGCCTGTTCGCTGCCGAGCATGGCCGAGACCACGCTCGGCAGCGACAAGTCAGGTCCTACCGCCGCCGCCAGAATGCGGCGCTGCTCCCCCCACGCAGCACACTCAGACAGAGTGTGCTGCGCGGTATCTTCGTCAGCGCCGCACTCGTGACAGGCGGCGGTCGGCTCCCTGCGCGCGATCCGGTGCAGGTACCACCCGAAACAACCGTGTCCGGTGAGTACCTGCACCAGTCGGAACGTCAGGGAGCCCCACTCCCTATCAATCCACTCCCGCAGGACCGGGCGGACGGCGTCTACGGTAAACCGCCCGAACCGCTCGTCCGCCAGGTCCTGCTGCCATCTTTCGACGGCGTCTCCTTTGAGACGCCGTCTCTCTGCCTCTACTTCCCTGGGAGCCGGAGGCTCCCCCCTTCGCTTCCTCGCCGCCGTGAATTGGTACACGGCGGCGAGAACTCCTGCCTCCAGCTCCCAGGGCAGGGAGCCGGCGAGCGTGAAGGCCGCCGCAGAGGACACCGTCCGGTACCCCCGGATCGCCCTCAGTGCCACCGTGCGTTGCGCATTACGCAGCGCGCGCACGTTGGCGGCACCGAGGGCGTCGGCCCAGACCGGTGCCCCGTAGGCGGCCATCGCCCGCACGACTCCCATGTAGAGTCGGCGGCACCCGGCGCCCGGCCCCCCTATATTGGGGAGCAACCGGCCGAGTGCCGCCGCCGCCCCAGCAATTCGCGGTCCGAGCCCCGCGAAATGGGGCTCGAACCGCCAGCGCCCGTCCAGGGTGAGGCCCAGATACTTCATCTGGGTCCCCACCCTGATCCGGGCGCCCTCCACCACAATGAATGTATGTATCCCCTGGGCTGATAGTAATTTAATTTGCTTGTTCACTGCTTCTTAACGTATTTTTTTACTTTAGAATTATCTTGCAAAGTAGCAGGCCATGTAAGCAATAAAAATGATCCAAGTTTTTACTAATTACATTTTAAGTTTTCTAGAACCCTTTTCTGTCAGCAAAAATAATTAATTAAGATTAAAGCCTTACTGACTCTCCAATAAATGTCAGCAACGTGAACCGAGGGACGTTCCTAACTACATATATAAGGGTATAAATCACACGGACGTTTGAAATTGGAGTTTTGTCAATTAATATTGAATAAAGTATGGACCTACTTTATTTGGATGATATTTCTCCTACGCTCGTACGTTAGTTAGTAACTTGAATAATGTTATTTTCTAGTTTATAACGAACACATCCATACATATAATAAAAATGAAGTGTTTGTAAGTAATATCAACATTGCACCGTTTTACTGATTGGATACAAAATTATATACGCTACTTATTACAAAAAATCTATTTTTAAAATTTTGTCTGTCTTATTTTTCGGTAATCTCTTAAATGGCAGAAATGATTTTGATGGGAATTTCACTAGCAGGTAACTTAAATTATAGGGAGTGATACAGGCTCGCCTATTTTAGACTAGCTGTTATCCGCGACATCGGCCGCAGTGGAACCTTGGAAATGTTTTGAAAAGAAGCGTTTCTGTAATTCTATATTTTCTTCTAATTTTACATTTCTTTAATACAATTTGACAAGAGCGTGCGAAGGCTCGGGCATCGTCTAGTTTTACATAAAGTATTTATTTTAGGATATATACTCTACTTGAATCAACTGTAATAAGTAAGGCTGATTGGTCTGGCTGTCCCTGTGCAGGCGTATTACTCTGAACGTACTGAACCAATTTTGATGAAACGACATAGTATCACTTATATTAGAAGATTACATACAAGGTACTTTTTGTCCAATAAAATGCAAGGAGTGCTCCAGGATAAGGGACGAAAGTAAAAAATTTGTAGTTAATGAAATTCTTGACGGATTTTGGTAAAAATTGTTTGTGCTATGTATAGCAGACAGATTAGCTAAAAAATTAAGGTATATTTGGTTTCCCTATGCTACTTAAAAAAAAACAAATAAAATGATCGCTGGGTTCCGAACCGACGCCTTCGTCGGTCCATATAATGTCCAGTACATTGTAACTGATCTACGGATACATGACGTTTTATCAACCGCATATGAAAAATATGTGTAAACAAGACTGTCACTTATATGTTGTTACATTTATTTTATTGTATAAAAAATGTTTGCTAAGCAAAGGTGACAAGATTTTTTTCCTTAAAATTTAAACCTAGATAATAGTTACACTGCATTGTACAAGATGAATCTCAATTAGAGGTATGTCAGTACGTGTGTTGTTTCGATATTTGATAAAATTAGTTTTCTAAATATTGTTGAGTCTTGAAGTAGTTCGCTTCAAGTTTGTGACTCTACCATTAAAATAATTAGTTGAGGTGTTTGCAGTTACCATACTATCTTATATTTATACTAATATTATAAAGAGAGATATTGTTTTCGGGGAATCCTTGGTACAACTAATCCGATTTTGAAAATTCTTTCACTGTTAGAAAGGTATATTATCTCAAGTTCAATATCTCAGTCAAAAAGATGGTTTATGTCAAAAGTAAAACAAATTTGACAAGATTAAGTTTGGAAGCAGATTTCACGTATACTTTACAAATTCTTATTAAACAAACAACTCAATCAAAATGGTAATTTAATATAGATAAAGTTTTAAAGTTTTTATAGTATGTTAAGTGATGAAGTTATAAGTGGTACTGGGAAGAAATTTATCGGTAATGTATGTAGGTTACTTTTTATCTTAATTGGGCCCGGTAATTCTGCGAACGGGCTTATTTTAAAAGATTTCTCACATACCAACTGGGTATATGTTTGAGTGAGTTCCTGGGTAGTTTGGATTCACAGTTGGAAGTGTTAGATGTCGCTGCAATCGTGTTAAGATTATTCGCGTTTAAAAATATAGTTGAAACCGATAATAACCGTTTTGGTGCAGACGAAGTTGCACGGGTCAGCTAGTATATAATAATATTGTGATAATTTTAAAGCTTAATACTTTGTTTTAAGTTTATATGGATGCGCTAATCTCTCAAACAATTAGTCCGATTTATCTTGTATCTTATTTCGCTTTCTTATTCTTATTAAAGAACCGTGTGACGAGTGATGTACGGGTTCTGAAGATCAGTTGGCCACCCGACGATAACCGAACATTACCGAGAAAGATCGAACTATAAATGCCTATGAAACGGAGGTATCATTTCACGTGGCTCAATCGCGTAATCAGCTTTCTACACAATAGTTACGTTTTGGTTCATACCAAATTTGTTTAAGCACACGTAATTGCATTGACAGTAATTCAGCATTTTAAAATGAAACGGAAGCGAGTAGGTCGGTCATATCTAGGTAATTATGAGATCATTTTTACTAATTTATATTTTTACTTTTAATGATTTTTAAACAGTTAAATGATTTTTGATAATTATTTACTGAATTATTAAACCACTTTTATAGTTAACCAGCTTTGCCCGCGGTTTTGAGCGCGTTAATGTAGATATGTCCTATATCTTGGGAATAATACTTTTTCTGGATGAAACTTATGTACTTTTCTGCACCCTTTAAAACGTGCATACAAAATTTGATGAAGATCAATTGAACCGTTAAGGAGTCGAACGTAACGTAAACGTAACAAACAAACAAAGAAGCTAACATTCGCATACATAATATTAGTAAGGAAGTAAGGATGATATATTATTCATATATTAGTCACTAGCGGGCCCGGCGGACGTTGTCTCGCTCTGATAATAAAAAAACCTGGATAAATTATATACCTGAACCTTCCTCATGAATCACTTCTGGCGAAAACCGCATGAAAATCCGAACAGTAGTTTTTGAGTTTATAACGAACAGACAGTCGTGGCAGAGGACTTTTTTTCTAATATGTACTGATTCTTTATTTCTCGGTATCGAGTATTAATATATTTTCAAAGCTAAGCTTAAAATGTATGCTTTGATAATCTTAACTTAATCATTCATAACAATGGTATAACCCAATAAGAAGCATGATAATACCTGCAGGCACTAAATCAAATGATTTAATTTAATTTGCCTACCCTTACAAGACATAATATTCACGGTTCGTTGATTTATTACGATTTCAAAGCCTTAAGCTTCGGTACATTTTACGTAAAATAATATATTGCCCTTATTCAAAATTAATTTAATTTACAACGAATATAATACGACACGTACCCCAAGGGGTGAGACTAAATCATCCCCGATGTTACCAGACCGTAAATTCGTATTAACCTTACAATAAGAGTTACAGTGGTCTAAAGAGGACATAATTCAATTTTTAAAAGCCAGCGATTTTATTTTGTTTTAATTAATATGTAAAATCTGACTCACTGCTTATATAATCCAGATTTTATACCCTTTTTAGTTCATAAATTTTCAGATTCGAATCAGTAGTAGTACCTGAGAATAACCAGTTACAAACAATCAAATTTTACCTCTTTGACATATAATACAAATTATTGTTAAACTTTGTATTAATATTGGCTCTGTGCGATGAGTATCTTTGCCTGTTAAGTTTTTTTTAAATTAACACTTGATGGCACCATTATGTATGTATGCGGCATGTTATTTTTATATTCTGTGATTTTTCTAATAAAATTTATTGCTTTACTGTTATTGTCGAATAGCTAATAAATACTAAAAGTATCTTGTGATAATCTTAACGTTCTGACAAGATGGTGGCCCCATTGTTAGAACTTTCCAGGCATTGTTTTGTGGCATATCAGAATTCGTGCTCTAAATGGTATTATTTTTCATACACTTCACTTGCACACGATAACCGAACAAAATTACGTAAAATGCTACCAATATTATAAAATATAGAGTCAAATAAAACAAGGTTATGAATAAAATATAAAAGTCACTACATGACACACTAATATCCTGCTATAAACTTCTCAAGAAGTCTTGTTTATTATTTAAATCTCAATTCAGATATAATTTATTATTAAATATTATAAATTTAATTTCTTATTCAGTAAAGTATACGGTACAAGTTTATACTTTGGTACGTACTTAGATAGCCCAATGAGGAATGCTAAAATGGCTCATTCACATTCCTTGTTTAGAACACTGTATTATGAAATTCGTATTAACCTTACAATAAGAGTTACAGTGGTCTAAAGAGGACATAATTCAATTTTTAAAAGCCAGCGATTTTATTTTGTTTTAATTAATATGTAAAATCTGACTCATTGCTTATATAATCCAGATTTTATAACCTTTTTAGATGATACATTTTCAGACTCGAATCAGTAGTAGTACCTGAGAATAACCAGTTACAAACAATCAAATTTTACCTCTTTGACATATAATACAAATTATTGTTAAACTTTGTATTAATATTGGCTCTGTGCGATGAGTGTCTTTGCCTGTTAAGTTTTTTTAAATTAACACTTGATGGCACCATTATGTATGTATGCGGCATGTCATTTTTATATTCTGTGATTTTTCTAATAAAATTTATTGCTTTGCTGTTATTGTCGAATAGCTAATAAATACTAAAAGTGTCTTGTGATAATCTCAACGTTCTGACAAGATGGTGGCCCCCTTGTTAGAACTTTCCAGGCATTGTTTTGTGGCATATCAGAATTCGTGCTCTGAATGGTATTATTTTTCATACACTTCACTTGCACACAATAACCGAACAAAATTACGTAAAATGCTACCAATATTATACAATATAGAGACAAATAACACAAGGTTATGAATAAAATATAAAAGTCACTACATGATACACTAAAATTCTGCTATAAACTTCTCAAGAAGTCTTGTTTATTATTTAAATCTCAATTCAGATATAATTTATTATTAAATATTATAAATTTAATTTCTTATTTAGTAAAGTATACGGCACAAGTTTATACTTTGGTACGTACTTAGATAGCCCAATGAGGAATGCTAAAATGGCTCAGTCACATTCCTTGTTTAGAACACTGTATTATGAAAACCATACGTACGCCCCTTACACATTTAAGCGAAGTTACAACGTTGCCTCCCATCAGTTTTACTTTTTACTCTTTTATAGATTACGAAGACCTTATTCCCGAAATTCGTATCAAGCAATAACAGAAATAGTCAAACGTTAATGTAAACGGAGTTTCGAAGTTGCAAATGTAATTTATGTATCGCTCTTCCGTAGGAATTCTTAGGAAAACTTTGGTAATCATTACACAAAGACAGCGATGTCGTTATTTTATTAAAAATCGGTTACGACTGGCAACATAATCTAAATTTATCATTTTGAAGCTCGTAGTTAGCTGTTTCGCTATTGCTTTGGTATTGTGAAACATATCATTAGGCAACCGTTAACATTTCACTCCGTTGTGAGACTTTTGTAATTGCTATTTTCTCCTACGTACTGAACTGTTAATTTAAACTTAACAAGCTATACTTAGAATGTTTAAAGATGTTTATAAAATATATTTTGCCTATTATTACAATGTAATATATACGAATGTGATCAAATAAAAAAAATACACACATTTGTTATTTCAGATGGTACTTGAAATAACATACAATAAAATTATCCGGGTATTTATTTGCTTCCTAAAGACTGATTTATTGACTAGGACCTTTTCGACACATATGAATGAACGGATATTTGGACACGTATGTGTTCGCAAATCGAGGGAGTTCGAGCCCCGGGTAATTTACTACCTTTTATAAATCATTTGGTGAGGTCGGCACCATTTATTAACGTCATTCCATTCTAACAAGTACCTGTTTGATATCAAAGTCATTAAATCATTCGAATAATAATCAATATCTATACTATAATAAAGAGGTAAAGTTTGTGAGTTTGTGACGTTGTAGGGGGTAATCTCTGGATATACTAAGCCGATTTTGAAAATTCTTTCAATAATAGGAAGCATTGTAACTACAGAAATGGAGGGTATTTAGAAATCAGTCTATTACGGGATTATAGTTATAGCATAGTATTTTGTTTCCTTTGCACTTTCACCTATTTTTTTTTTACTTTATTTTTGGCAACCAATCTTTTAGATTATTACTGCCATTGTCGAGTAGTTAATAGTATTACAAGTTCTTCTTCTATTTAATATTTGGCAACCAATCTGCCATTGTCAAGAGAGTATCGATATTACAAGTTTCTTGATATAATTTCAACGAACTAACAAGATGGTGGCCATCTTGTTAGAACTTTCCTGGGAGTTTTTGTGGCAAGTCAGAGTCCATGCTCCGTGGTATTATTTCTGATCCACTTCACTTGTGCACAATAACCAATCTATATTACGTAAAGCACCACCAACATTACACAATATAGAGCCAAATACCACAAGATTATAGATAAAATATAAAGACCACTACATAGCATTCCAAGATCCGGCCAAAAGCTCCCACTTTCACTTATTATTATTAGTTTTTTTCTTATTATTATTTATTCTTATATTAACTCTTTGTGTTTAGATTTATTATTTTAATTGTCTATCATTAAATTTCTTGAATATTTGCCAAGTATGCCAAGATCATTTGTGAAAATTTGATTAGCACTATTTTGGTTTATTATAATATTTATAAAATAAATTATTATGAAAAACTATAAATCTCATACTATTTATGCATACTATATTTTTTCTATGAAACGCGTTTCCTTCTTTTAAACAAAAATGTATATAGAATTTTATAATTTCAAAGAATTAACATTTTTATATCGAACAAAATAAATATTATTTCGTATTAGTAACTTTTAAAATAATTGTTTTTGTTTGCTCTACAGAATAAAGTACCACTCGTGAATGAAACAGTTCGATCAATATACAACAACTTAAGGTTGGATAAATACTAAATACGGAGCGTACCCAACCGCGCCCTCGTTTCATGAACAAATTCAATTCCGCTGGATGACATTCCGAACAAAGCTTACTCACGGATGACGTATTCAATACGAACGAATACGATCGAGGACACTTATTTATGGGCAGCCTTTGAATAACCAAGCAAACTGGTACTCGAATAGATTACATACTTGGAGAATTCGTTGAATTTATTATGACTATTGAAAGTGACATTCATATTGTAAATTCATAAATACATGTTTATGGGTGCTCATTGTTTTAGGCAGTTTGCGGAAAAGATTTCGTGTAGAGTCGTATATGAGATGTGAAAATTAAATTTAATAGGCTCCCTAAGTTAGAGATCCTATTAATAAAATTGCTGTGGATACACTATATTCACATTTAACAACTGTATACGACTATATAATTATAGAAATTGCCTAACAAGACACAACCAACAAACTTCCTAAAAGTAGATTTACCGAGCAGTTGACTGACCGCAAACATTACTAAGAAATCGCAGACATCGAGGCTAAAGCTATTGCAAAAATGATTCCCGTATAAGCGTGTGTATAGATAAGATCAAAAACAATGGCAAACATCAAGAAACGAAAAGATACTGTATGTCGCAATCACTCTGTCCACCTTTAAATGTTGCGGCAAAAGACTCATTAGTACATTGGAACGAGTAATTAAAACCTCCCTAACTGCGTATTTTACCAGAACAAAGCGACATTGGAAATGAAAAAAGATCGGCTTTATTATAATAATAAATGGAAATAATTTATCGAACATAAACATAATTATGCATTTTTTCTATATACTAACTTTATTGCAAAGTCAAGGCTTGGTTATGATTGGTACATCATTTCTCATAATATGTTTTTTTTTCGAACTGACTACGCTTTTGACCAAGCAAGGTCTTAACAGCTTCACCGGACTACTAAGGCGAGCGCTTAAGGCACTCAGCCGATTTTTATTTTGACAACTAGCTCAAGGGTGCGCGGCACACCTCGGCTTTGGCTGTTGCCTGATACATGCAATTCGCGACCTATCTGAATCTCATAATATGCATTCCATCCCCAATTAAGAAGAATATAAATATCCTACTATGCAGTAAACAAAATCTATATTACAAAGAAAAGTAAGCGATATTTTAAAACCATGCAGAAAGAATAAACACAATCAGAATACATTGTTATCTTTATCGCGTGTATTGTTGACGTTGGAAACATAAAAGCTCAGAATCATATTACCGTGAGCTTGCTATACTGAATCGTGGAATATTATTTGGAAAAAAGTAAAATCTTTACCTAACGTAACAAGCCTACGTTTTTCCCTTTACGGAGAATAATTCGATATTGTGAAAGATGATGAGATGTTGGTTCGAGATAAAGCTATATTTTTTCAATTTAATGGAGACATTCTCATTTATAGCGAAATCAACTCATAAGTAATTTCAGCACATTATACTATATTCTCTCACTCTTCTCTATCAGCTATCAACTTAGTATTCATACTTTTTGAGATACTTCATTATTCCCACAAACCATCCATAATTTCTTACGACTTCCCGTACTATATTAGTACAACTCCATACTTAATACTCTAGTTTCATCTCTCTTCTTGAAATGTCCAGCCAACACTAACTTATTACTTCTTATTTTCTCTTTGTTTCCATTTGTGTTATATTCATACTTTCTGTGTTATACACGTTTCTAATCTTATCCATTCTTAATATATATATTATTACATATCAATCACAGCATTTGCATCTCTACTACACATAATATTTTGTCATTAGTTAGTTCTTTGTTTCATTATTTTCTTGTATAATGTGTCCTATATTATTATACTTTATTTATAGGTAACATTATGAAATTATTTTTAATAATGTATTCCTTAAACAAGTTAAACAAATGGTTCAAAATTTGGATAAATTTAGTATCTTATTTCGTAATACCGTTTGAAAATTTTCATAAAATATCAATGTTGCTCTTCGATTACTTACATCGTCTAGATTAAGGTATTCAATTTATTTATCAGCTTCAAGCTGTAGAGTAACATCAAAGAGTTTAACCAAACGAACTGGAACAAATGTGCCGACGCTCTAGATTATCTGCAGCTGCATATAGAAATATAATGAAGTGCACTGAGCTTTCAAGAATGTCAAGGAGCGTGCCGCGTTGAAATAAATACAAGGTTCTACAAACTCGAGGTCGAATTGCAAATTCCATATGGATGATTAATTAAATTCACTTTACTAAGTATTTGCAAATCTCTCTTTTTTATTTTAGAATTCTTTAAATAATCATCGCAATTAAGCTCCTAACACCATTAGTACAAATCATCTATATAAACAAAATTACAGTGTCTGTTGTTTATTCGGGGATGATCTTTGAAGGAGCCGAACGAATTTTAAAGAGACTTTAAATAGTAGACATATAACTTTTCAAGGTTTTGTCCAAGCTACTTATCTTTAGGTAATTCCGTAGGAGGTAAAAGATAATCATAAAATTTCATAGAAGTAACATAAAATCCGTTGTAGGTACTAACAAAAAAATTTGAATAAAAGATAGTCTACAATTAATCCAGAGGAAACACGTAATTCTCATGAAACAACCAAATTATTTTCATGAGAACAAAGTTATCCATTTCCAAATAAACACAAGTGAGAAGCAAATCGGTGTGTATTTTATAAATTGCCCAAAGTATATTATTTAGTTAAACTTGCCTAGGTAATGAAATATTTACAAATAGAGCTCAGATGATAATACTTAGTATTGATAACAGTGACTTAACGGTTAACGCACGATTCATTTTTAAAATATCTCGAGAGACAGTTAGAGTTATTACAAAAAAGTTAAATACGTATTGAATACTTGCTTTAAAAAGGTTTCGAATTAAATGCACCGCGGTCGCTGAATGTTCGCCTTCTTGCTCTTTTGTTTCGCTTTGGTTACGTTAGGTTAGACTTGCGAAAAAGGATAACGCGAACTTGCCTCACGCGAGCGCGGTGTATTTAATTTGAAATCTTTTTAAAGCAAGTATACTAACTAAGTATACTAATGTCTACATCGTATATGTCCAATTTGTGCGTTGTCTATTTGTATATTGATCATTAAGCGCACGTAGACATGAAATATGACTTTTAATTTAACAGAGTGAAGTGAGCAATTTGTAATTGTATTAACACAGTTGCGGATGAAACCGAAGAGTAAATTCATTTATGATAACACAACTAAAACTGCGATGCAAAGTTTCAGACAATGAATAATTTCTCTCGCAGGCATTCAAGTTTAATGTTCTGCATCCCAGTCCACAGCTTCATTTTTGCCCTAACGACTGTTTTATTGTGACCCGAGGCAAACGACTCTTTGCGGGCAGGTTGGAGAAAATTATAGGAAAGATAATCTAGTATTTTATTAGCATTATTAAAGTATTGCAACGATTTATAGCCGAGGTGTAATTGAAATCCGCGTTTTCAGAGTTTTATTGTTAAATAATATGTTTACGCTTCATTTAACGTTAAATAAAATTTTAAAATATTATCTTAATAAAATTGTTTAATAGCAGTAAATAATCTATCTAAAAAAGATTAGATATAACAAATCGTTTATACATTTGTCTCCATTTTAGGGGAATAAAAAAACGAAGCAAATAAGTACATTACGGTTTTTTGATTAACAAATTCTTAGTTCAGTGAAGCTGTGGAGGTCCATCAGGCCAATAGGGTATAGTCAATTTGAAAAATAAAAATCTGGCTAGCTATCTAATTTGTTTGAAACGGCTGTAATAACATCCCTTGTTTCGTACTTGATGTTTATTATTTACAATACATATTATTTAGAGTGCCGGAGGCCCACTTACCTTTCCCCCTTCCCCGTTCCCTCTCCCCCAAACACAGGTTAGTAACGCACTTGCAACTCTCCTGATGTTGCAAGTGTCTATGGATGATGGTGATCACTTAACATCAGGTACCCCGCCTGTTCGTTTGCCTCCTATAATATAGAAACTGTGAAATCTTCTTTTTGTAACAAATAAAATGCCTTTAGTTATTTTAATCATTACATATTATAAAACAAAGTCCCCTGCCCTGTCTGTATGTCTGTCTGCCTGTCTGTTCGCGATAAACTCAAAAACTACTAAACGGATTTTCATGCAGTTTTTACCAGTAGATAAAGTGATTCATGAGGAAGGTTTAGGTATATAATTTGTCAAGAATTTTTTATTAAGTTTTTTTTAACGTCCGCCGGGCCTGCTAGTAATAAATAAAACTAAATTATCGCAACGGAATATATGTCCGTGTCATATTGCCTATAGTCTAGTAACTCTATAGGTATAGCACGCGTCCTTTGACTTTCCGTCGTATATCATTTCTAAATATAAAGGAAAACAATAAGAATATTACTAAGAAACTCTTATGCAAATAATACTTTTAATAAGTAATATATACCCACATTAAAAACTTATTAAGGTCCCTAAAGTAATCTTTTAAAAAGCGTTATTGAAACAAATTATCCCGCTTTGGTTTGTGGTTAATTTCCATTTAACTTCCCAGAACTCGTGTTTAACTATGAAGTGTTTCATTATTTCAATCACGTCCCAGGAGGCCCTCCATTCGAATCATTGCGAGCCACTGAACAATCCCGAGTTTTATCTTTTCGGATACATTTACTTTTCAGAATGTCTCTTTGCTCGTTGAATTTTTTGTTCCCTTCCATAACGGAGATTGTGTAGTACAATGTAATATTTAATCCCATTACTGGATAAACTTATATTATCGTTTTACAAATTGGACAATTTTATTTTTGTTTACTTTCGAAGAAATGGGAAAACGACTCTTTTATATTCTGATTAATTTCGAAGTCAGAAAACTGACTGGTTTTTGGGTTCAAATAAAGTTTGTACATATATTTTATAGTGATATATTACAATAATGTTGTATAGTAAGGAATTAAAATTATCCACCAATCCTTTAATTCAACGAAATAATTTTCAAATCGTCTGTTTATTCGAGAATCAACAAAACATGAATGATTTTTTGATTGAGTATTTTTCGGCAACTTTTTATACATGTAATACTAGCTGATTCCCGCAACTTCGTCTACGTTTTTTATTATCTCAATTGTTTTGTTATATCTCAAATGGAATTAGGCAGCGTTTTCGACGAAAGCTCCCAAGCGGCTTGATTTTTCGACACTTCCAACATTTATCGTTATGTTTCAACCGAATTACGAAAAATCTTGATAAATTATATACCTAAACCATCCTGGTGAATTACTCTCTATGTACTGATGAAAACCGCGTGAAAATCCACTTTGTAGTTTTTAAGTTCATCGCGAGCAGACAGACAGGCAAACGAGGCGGAGGACTAGGTGTTTTATATTATGTAGTGATAGTATAGTGATACTGTATTTAATACACAGAATATTTGTTACAGGCTGAAGTTCTTGAGATACATTCGTCATGAGTTGCTAAATCGTAAAATGCGCTTGTACTTAAATTATAAATTATAAAATTAATATATATATATATATATATATATATATATATATATATTAATTTTATATCCCTCTGAGGCGCTGCACATAATTTAGGCGTAAATATATAGACAACAATGTGGATATAGTACTGATATATACTAAAAAGGTACTCAAAATATATACTTACATTTTAAATATTTCGATATTTGATCTGAATCATGGAAAGGAATATGAGATATTTTTATTTTCCAGTAAATTTGAACGTCGTCTGTTAATCTCATGTTATTAATACTAGGTTTTAATTTTTAATAAACTAGTAATGGTGTCTCTTAAATAAATAATAAAAATGTTTTAACTGAAGGTGTTTGCTAAAGATCGATTAATATTTATTCTACAAAATCACATCGTTAATAATTTAAAAGTTATATAAAAAGGATTACTCAAATATAACAAGGCTATCTAATATAGATTTATTAAACTAAGGTAAAGTGAAGCTAAGATATCTACAAGTACGTAATAAGAAACTTTAAATAAGATAAGAAACAATTACTATATCTGATTTCATTTGATACAATTTATTTAAAATCATCAAATCTGTACTAATATTTAAAAAAAAGCTTTTATCTAAGCCGAAGATTATTATTATATACGACTCAGTGATAAAGATAAGGCAGAAACTCTTAAGAGTAAAATGGAAGTAAATTGAGCATGTCTCATAAAATTGAAGCGGGCGTTTATGCATTACCATAAGATACCCTCATTCTATAAGCGCGACTCCGTTGAAACAATGGGCTGAGGCGAACCCATCATTTTGATCTTCGATAAGAGCTCTCAAACAAATGTTCCATAAAGGGGATTAAGCTTTATACATAATCGAGTCCAGAGCCTTTTGTGAGGCTAATATTACTTGGATATCATATTACAATTAATTGGAAATTCCTCTTTTATAAACTTTCCGAATTCGTAACTAAATTACGCCGATGATTAATTTTCCAATAGCGAAAACGGTTTATCATCATTACTCTGTTTTAATTTCGTCTTAAAAGGAAAATACAAAAAAATGGGTGTGTGTAACCGTCACACGCGATTGAACTAGAACTTTTAAAATAAATAATGGATTATTTTTTTTATGAAAAATATTAAATTGAATAATAATAGAAATCGTACAATAGAATTGACTATGTATAATTATACGGGCGCGCGACCGTGCTGCCATCTGGTTTTAATGTAAGTAAGTAACAAATTAAATCAAAGCTTCATTATCTGTAGTGCCATCTATCAGCTAAATCGGAACTTAAATAACATAGGAAATATTATTAACAACTCTTTGTTATAAAGTAAATAAAATATATAAAAGTACGAACTGATTACTATAATAAGTAACGAATTAAATTAATTATGATTTAATAGAAGTTTTGGTTATGTTTACTTATTATCTAACCGGATGGTACAGAAACGTGACGCCATATTGCCGTAACGAAATTCCGTAGCATCGTCGCCCAGTTACCTCATAATCGCACCTAAAGAAGTTTCACTTCGTCCAAATAAAATCGGCTGAGTGCCTTAAGCGCTCGCCTCAGACACCCCCACAGAAAGTGGGGGGAGAGTGAAGCCACTGCCAGAGGGGTAACCCTGATGCGGTCCCCCCGCGCACCCCTCCGGGACGCGCAAGAAAATATTCCGAAGCGCTCGCCTTAGTAGTCCGGTGAAGCTGTTAAGAGCTTGCTAGGTCAATAGCGTAGTCAGTTCGAAAAAAAAAAGTTTTACTTCAAAAAGAAACTTTTGTAAATGTATTAATTCATCGAATTCATCTTCAATCCATATCGATTCGTCTCCGTATATAGGAGTAGGCTCAAAGCCGGCGACAGTATTCAGTATTTGTATATGCGTATCAAATCGTTTTAATTGTTTCTACGCTTATCGTCACTTCATCCACTAAGAGCACTTCACACTACGTATGATTCAATAGTTTCCACTAGATTATTCGTCAACAGCAGTGATTGTTAAGTACTCATGATATATGACAAAAATCGTCTCAGTTTCTAAGAATTAAGAATTTCTGAGGTGTTGAAGTAAATTAATATTTCTTTTACTGCGCAAAAACATTCTGAACATAAAGTTTTATGTATCACTATTATCAGAATAACAGCATCATTTTTACGAGCTCTTTAACGAAGTTGGAGATAAGATTGTCACTAAATATTAATTGTAATTCAGATCGAAATCTCGTATACTAAAAAATTAAATTTTATGTTATATATAGAAATCAGAACTAAAGTGACCTTAAATATTTTTAGACACAATATGTTTTAATAATATGTAGGTTTGTGAAACGTCACGTAATATTTCTCATTCACTACAACATATTGCCTGACCCGTGTAAGTCACACGAACATTTGTGGCGGCTAATCCCAATATTACCTTTCCCACCTTTTCTTACACACGCCCATAGCTTACTCGATACATGGTTTGTCCCTTTGTTTGTAATATGATCAAAATAAGTCAGCTGGGTTTATAACGTCTGCTATTAACTTTCTGGGACCTTATAGAATCTTTCTTATCGACGGCAAATATTTTATTCTTCATTGAATATCTACACCGTTACTTTGTAGTGACTAGTTTTAAGGCTTTGAAAGAAATACACGAAATTACAAATTTAAAGAAATACAAAGAGAGTACAGTTACAATTAAACAGAAATAAATAATCAAGAGATACCAGTTCCAATAAATTTAAATAAATAATGATGGCCGTGTTGTTACGCTCTTTGATGTGACCTGAAACTTGGAAGGTGAAATAAAATGTTATAAAGTTAATGAAACATAGTGGTAGGACATGTTATTGTATTTATCTAACTGCAACGATTAATACAGTACTCGATTTGAATGATCCTCATATTATTTTAGGGACATAGAGAGCAAGAGAGCTTAGTTAGGACGATAGCGTGGAACATATCAGGCTATTTTTCTAAACGCTTCTCCGATAGTGCAATATAATAACGGGACTAATAGACAGCTCAGTCGACTTGCGAAGTAGATATATGACATATTCATTGGTATTGAAAAATATTAGAATAATTATTTATTACTTTTATAAATAAAATTGTTTGTGAAAATGATTTCTCTAAAAACACATTTTAGATGATTTCTGAATGAATGATGATGATGAATTCTACCATCTCAGAGCTACATATATTAGTGTGCGCTGCCGTTTGATTTACACGAAGATCACATATGATGTAATTATTTATGCAAATACGAGAAGAAGAAATCGCTTACGTCCTTTAGTAATTTATATTTTTACCTGAAACATTTGTAAAATTTTCAATAAATTTATTAGGCTGGTTTAGGATAACTGAAATTGAGCTATTTGAGCATCTTATTGGTAGAGATGTCAATGCGATAGCCATTGAAACTATTGTCTAGCATCGACACTTTCCATTAGAATCGTGGTTTGTCTTTGTATGAAATGAATTAGTAAACCAAATACTTTTACAACTTCGCCAGTTACAGTAAAAGTTACTTTTTCTATTTTCCTTAGCATTAATAACTAAGGCCCAATTAGCAAACTATCCTAATAAGCGACACATTAGCCAGGTGCCACGGCTACCCTTGAAACAGGGCTTTTGAAAGTGTGCAGTGTAATTGGCGTTTATCGCTGGTCTGCTTCGAAAATTAACCTTTGTTCTAAGAATAATCGCGGTTCCATTTACACGAAACACACACAAAACACAAAAACTTTTTAGGTCAAGCTTTTGCTTGTCATTAAAATCGAAATCGAAATTAATCACCTATATTAATTTATAATTAAACAGTTTATGATCGGAAATTAACCTCATAAAAAAACCGAATCAGAAAATCCATTAAAAAAATTAATAATAGAGTAATGGCAAATCATAAGACTTTTGAAATATCAGAGAGTTCTTTGCAAAACTCACAGAAATACTTGAAGATAACATTTTTATGGTGCTACGTAAACCAAGAGAAAGAGTTTCGCTTTCAATTTTTTAAATTAAAGAAATACCCATCTACCGGTTGAGGAATTTTGGCCTAAATATATTTGATATTCTACAACTAATGTTTTTCGTGTTTTATTTTTATTCGCAGTTGGTACATTCAACATTTTAGTTGTTTCAATATATTCATGTTTTATATTGTTAAACTATATATATGTCGATTCGTAGTTGTCTAGTAGCATCAGAGGTGAAATATCGATTCGATGCTTGCGTAAATTCACCAATTTGCCTAACAATAGAAGCAAACGCTGTGAGGAAACCTGAACGTGACAAACGTTTTTGTAATAAGAATATAGAACTATGGATTTCTTTGTATTTGAAATCACCAGTATGAGGTACGTATGTCTTTTCGTACTTTTCTTAAGAAAGAGGTTAATTGCCTAGCATTGGGATTATCATAGAATCGTATTATATCATATACTAGCGGGCCCGGCTCACGTTCTCCCGCCCTGATTACCCCCCGCAACCCCCCTTGTGGGTGGAATTTCGTAAAATCCGTTCTTAGCTGACCTCTACTCGGCGAAAGGAATATTCCTACCATATTTCAAGTCGCTACGCCTTGTGGTTCCAGAGATATCGTGATGAGTGAATATAGTATAATATAGGTGGGAATCTCTTATTATATCATATTTTTTTTTTTTGCATAGATATAGGATCTATTGTGATAAATCACAAATATTTTGTTTACGCAAAGCTATCATCTAAAGTTCATTATCAAATTCGTATAGATATTGAGCATAGGTTCAGTATATAAATAGAACTTTAATTATTTCAATAAAATACCAAACATAATAATCCAAATCTGTCACTAAATCTTAAAGTATAATGCCTATAAAAAACAAAACGAAAATTTTTGCTGTTTTATTTTCTTATTAAACTACGATTAGTCTTAAGTCGATCAATTTATATTATTCATTAGCAATTTACTTCTTGGATTCTTAAAGTTTATTGGATGAGACGAAGAACGCGAGCCTTGTCCAACCAATCGGAACGCGTCACGGAACCACCACAAAGCACCCGGTGTCCAGTGAAAGCTGTCCTACCGTGCAATAGTCGAAAATTGTCAAACACGAGGACAACACCTGAAAAGTAAAAATATTACAAAATATCTTACCGTAAAAGCCAACATTTTAAATTGGAAGTGAACCTAACTCTCGCCTTCATAGTAACTCTCGACGGAAAATAAAACTAGTTTTATATATTTTGCAGTAATATAAATATAGAAGTCTTAGTAATATTATATTAATTTACACATATTTTATCTTTATTTATACCTAATATGAGGATATCAAATAAGTAAAAGATAATTATAAAACGAAATAAGAAAAAAAACAGATGACTATATAATACGTGCACATATTTCTTGATAATTTACAAGGGTATACATGACAGTGGTCATATACAGTCAAAAAATGTAAGCTATTATTAAACAGAACTGCGATATATTTACTACAGTCAAGTAATTAACTTAAATAAATGAGTACATAAATATGTTTATTAAAATTTTCCTGCAGAACCAAATTAATTTTAATTTAAATAGAAGACATTATTTTTTAACAATAAATTTTGCATTAGTAGTAACTTTCTTATAGGTGGTAGAGCCACGCTGAAGCTACTACTGGCTTCAGCAGGAATGGGTCGGCTCGCCCGGGTTACTACTACCCTCTCATAGAAAACCGACGTAAAGTAACAGTGCTTACATTGTTGCGTTTCGTTCGGTCAGTGAGAGCGCCGGAGGCCCCTTCCCCCCTCCCCCCTCTCCTCTCCCCCGTCCCCCCTTTCCCCAAACACAGGCTTGCAACGCAGTTTCGACTCCCCTGGTGTTGTTAGTATATATGGACGGTGGTGATCACTTAATATCAGGTGTACCACCTTTTCGTTTGCCAGCTATGACATAAAAAAAATATATGAAGCATATATCTTCAATGATAATGTAATACTTCATACATAGAACAAAATGAATACAATTGTATGTCAAGCAATTTTGGTATAAGTAATGGGTAATTAGAGCCTCCTGAACGTATTTGATGCATAAAAAGAATAGATTTTTTTTTTCGAACTGACTTCGCTATTGACCTGACGGGCCTTCGCATCTTCACCGGACTACGATAACAAAAGAATTATTGCCAATAACATATTAGGCCGGTACATGTACCAAAATAGATGTAGCGTTAATATTTATTCAATCTTATTTTGCTTCATAATGTTATTTAAACGCAACGTTATTATAATAGAGCTTATTTTAACAAATAGATTACTCTTAGGTATTTTTTTTTGTTTGGTTTATTGCAAACAATACTCTAATAGAACTCACCTGGGTTCAGTTTAAATTGTATACAATTTTCAGGATTCTCATAATATTGTATAAGATTTTTTAAGGCCCGATAGTACGTGCGGCATTCTTCCCCGTTTCTGAACGCCATTGGAGATCGATTGTATGTATTCAACCTGAAGGAGAATTTCGCTAACGTTAACATTTTCAAAGATCCTTTCCATAAATATATATTATATTTTATAATATATTTCCATATTCCATAAATTTCTTCATCCTTTTTATTTATTACCAGCTGTGCCCGCGACTTTATCCGCGTGGAACATTATGTAAAAAACAGTGATTAATAAAGTCGTCTGAATGTATTAATTAAGTCCATTTACTTATCTAGTTTTCTCTCGTACTTACGCCGCGTCGTCATTAAAATTACAATAACTTTTGATAAAGTGGACCGATTTTAGTGAAACAAAGACTAACTTATTCTCAAAGATATGCTCTATAATTTTCTTGGTGTGGTTTTATTCTGAACCCAGTGCTTTATCAGTGATGCGTGTGCATACAAACAGACAAACATTTCTAACAATGATTGAAATGTATACTATTACTTATTCCTAGACACGTGCAACAATTTTTTTCACGAAAATCGCAAAATTACAGACACCTTAGATGCACATTCTTATTATATGTATAGAAGACTAGCGGGCACGGCGGACGTTATCCCGCCCTGATAATAAAAAAAAACATTGACAAATTATATGCCTCATGGATCACTTTATCTACTGATGAAAACCATATGAACATCCGTTCAGTAGTTTTTGCTTTTAACGCGAACAAACAGGCGTGGCCAGGGACTTTGTTTTATAATATGTATTAATTACGAATACAAGATATTTGGTTTTTAATTATTATTAAGATTATGTCCATGGTATCTCTTCATAAATAAATATCTTAGATGGATTCGCAATTTCTATATTTATATACTTTTATACATCTCTCCTTCTGTGTACGGAAACAGGGTAGTGATTTTACTAGGTAAATCAATAAATAGCATAGAATGAAGTTGATGTCTGTAACTGTTTATGCGTGTTCTTTATTACTTGGAGATGTTTTCCCGAAAGCGTGTATATTAATATGTCAAATATATGTGTATAATACATCCTCAAAATATTTATAAAATGTAGAGAAAAAGTATTCAATACGTACATATTTGTTTATTATTGAAACGTTGGCTTTTTGGACTTATTTATTATAAAGTATACAGGATCTTTGATTTTCTTTGCAATTGTGTTTTTGCTTTTTGTTATGTCTGCGAGTTAACTGTTTTTAAATTTTAAGCAATATTGACCAATTCTTCTCCAAACGTATATTATAGTTACATTGGAATTTATAATTTAGATTATAAAGATATGAGATATCTTACCACTGTAAATTATATCTTAGAAGTTATCACAGATCTAAAATAACGTGATAAAAAATTGTTAGTATAAAAAAACTTCGGCAGCTTGTTTGATATTGATGAACTGTTAATGTTATAACGCCAAAAATATCGGATCACAAATATGTAAATTTTCTGGACAGTGGACATTAAAATATATGCGCTATAGTTAATTTGGCACTGGTGCCTAGTAGTCTATAAAATAACATATTTAATTTGTCTATCAGATATCTTATCTGCGATAGTAAATGAAAATACTATCCATTTTAAAGATCACGACTAATACCTAATTTGAACTATATCTTGTGCCTCTCTATCGATTCTTATTACAGGAGAAGAGTGCCTCTGGTGGTGGCCTTCACCCAACCATTCAGTTTCCACATCGAACGAAGACAAAAATTCATAATCTTCTGGATGTTCTCTTTTGAGTCGTAGTGCCCCATCGAATCCATCAACTAAGGTAGTGTCTCCACCTGGTCCACTATGCTCTAAGCAGTGGAAGGTTTGAAGACTAGAATCGGAACAAATAAAATCACATATTAGATAAATATCTTATTTTACTAATCAAACCATCAAAGATATTTAACATAGGAATATTTAGTACATACACATCGCTATTTGAAAACTATTTTTTTTTTTTACTTTCTTTGTTTCACCGCACTCTATCGTATCGGATGTTAAGTGACGATATAGTATAAGATGGTTAACATACTAAGCTTAGAAGCGACTGGCTCTCAAGTGTACCTGCCGGGATACACCAACAGATGCTTACCGACAGACTCTAAACTTAAGGGTGGTAACTAACTAAGCAGACTTAGAAGAACTGCCACCATGGTATTGGTTTCAAGTCAATTGCTAGGATTCGAACCTACGGTCATCGACGCGGTGTCCGAACACGCTATCAAGTCATCATCATACCAAATAGTGGCTAAGTTATTTTATATCGTCTGCAGTTTATTATCGATATTTCCTCGAACTAAACATAATCTCCTATTAAAATTATATACAAATAATTCGTTAAATATGGAATAATATTACATCCAATATCTCTGTCTGTGCTTTTTAAAAGAATTTAAGCGATTAAAAAACATTTTTAAAATTAATAACTAATCTGGATTCGTAAATATATCCATGCCTAATATTCGTAATCAATTTAGGAAATCGTAAATGGTTAAAATTCCACAAACATAATCTTATGTTTCCACATTGGAGTTAACAGTACATATTTCACCAATTATTGTAAAATATAAATAACAAAATACATTATTTCATGTTTTTAAATTTGTATACTGTACCCGGCATTTTCAGCAAAGAAGCTGTAATCGGTATGAGATCGAATCGGTAGGTTAGTGAAGGCGAGATCAGTTGGTTTCTCATTAGCGGAGAGGGTCCACATACCACCAAAGATTGTGTGTTGTAAGCCACCGAGAGCAATTATCACCCTCTCAGTATCTTTTAACGTAGGTTTTACGTGTAGCAAAATATAATTTAACTGAATAGCATATCATAATACTCTAATAGATGGTGCATTAAGAGTTTCCGACTTCGCGTCGAAAAATATGTGAACAAATTTTACCATCGCTTCTTCTAATATAGAAAAATGTCGTAAAATAAGGAAGCAACACGTTTCATCCCAGTTCTCTAAAGTATAAATGAAACAAAATGCGTCAGTGTTTAGCGTTTTTGGGAATCATGTCAAACGACGTGAATTCGTCTAACGTCATGAGCCAGAACAAAAAGGTAAACATCCTAATAAACCGAAGTATTAGTGCTTAAGGGTTTTTAATGCTCACTTGGCTAGTTAATGTTTTTTTATACTTCTGTAGACTCTTGGTTGATTGGTTTTATAACCGAAAAATTGTTTTAATAGTGCAGCTTATATCTATAGCTAATGTCATCAAGTCGAAATGTTATTACAAAGAAAGCTATATATAGTTCAGGCAGTTGTATTCGAGAAGTCGTTCTCTAGCTTAAACGTGGGCAATCTTAGATCACATAGGTAATTAACATATTCAAGATTTTGGTGAAAACATTAAAACCTATGCGAAGTATAGAAAAAGGAAAACATTAGTTAGAACAACTAAAATAAGTTCCAATTTTCGGTGACAAAAGACGTCCCAACAGCTATAGCTATAGATTTAGATATTGGTAGGATATTTTCTATTGCTCGTCCATATAGCCACCACTTTAATGTATCTATAAAGTGTTTATGAATGTATTACAGCAGACGTACTGGTAAGTCTATCATCTTTCGAGACATATATTATCTTGGGTCACGGTTTTATTTTATATCAATTGTGACTGTCCTATAATGCCATGAATTCATTATTAACTCCTTATTAATTCCTTATTATTAAAGTCCTTGTTAACAACAGTCAATTGTTCATCTTCACAGTAAGATTAAGAAAAAACATTAACGACACCACCGTGATAGTGGTAAAGGTCAACTAAATTTATGGGCGCTGGTTGAAAAGGTTATTGCTAAAGTACCTTAAGTGTTTATTGTTATCTTTGTAGTCTTTAAGATTGTCTATAGATTTGTTTATATAAATGGCTTATAGCATACCCCTTCAATGAAAGCAAATCCATAATCCAGTATAGATTTAAACACATTCCTAGCGCCATCTGTAGTGGTGAGAAATTCTTCAACTCGTATTCTTTTAACGTTGTTTAAAACATCCTTGCCACGCCACGTCACAGGATTTAATCGACGACTCGCAGACCAGCTTTTATAGTCAAACTTCGACAGAAATTTTGATGTATATATAGAAGAATGGCTATCGTCCCCTAAAAATGTTACGTATTTCATTTAAATTCGTAAATTAGACATATAAATTTGCCTTTTTTTAATATATTCAAATATGTAATAAATGGTAATGCATAAAAAACTCTTAGGTGTCCTACATCGCACGCTCATTGGAGTTTATCCATTCTTATATAACTTTAGAAAAGAAAAAGGAGTAATTTTACAAAAGTTTAGTAAATTAGAAGTCGCAGTATCAAATGCAATTTTCAAGTTGATCCCAAACTTATTTAGAAAGTTTCAGTAAACTACTCAAAAACTGTATTGGAACTGGTATATGTTAAATATGTTCGTACAAAAACTTAAATAGGAATGCGGTGATACTCGTATTAAAGGCTATAATTAAGATTTTATATTATATATTGATTTTATATCTATACTAGATTGGAGCGTGGTTCCGTTAGTCAGAAATATAAAATTATTGTTAAGTTGTGCTTCTTTTATTTAGACTTGTTTATACGTAAACATTTATCGTATAGCTTTATGTACATGATATGTATTTTTTAAACAATGAGGAAAAACTGGGAGCTGTAGACTAATATATTTTTAATTTAATTATGCTGATGAAGAGATTATGTTATACTTTAACATTTTGCTTGTCGCATTAACATACAGATAGTTTTTAGTAATTTATATTATAAACAATTTTCTATTGCATTATATTCGTTTCGGTAAAATTTAGCAACGGAATATATTTGATTTGCCTTTAAGTACATAACTTATTGTATATATTGCCTTAAGTAACAAAAGATATATTAAAACTTATACGGAATATATATAAATCAATCGGTTCAGTAGTGTTCGAGCTATGCGCACGCAAACGGACAGATGAAGAAACGTATCTATTCTTGAAGGAAGAATGTAACTCAGTTTATTATATACACATCAAAAAAGTCTAAGCAACATGCGTGATATTACAAATTTTACCATTTATATTAATTAATTTCTAAGTATTTACTCAAACAAAGTGCGTAGGTAAGTAAACTTTTTTGTTATTGATGATATACTGGCTGGTTGTAAAAAAAAATTTGATTATGTTTTGTTTTTTCATAAAATTCAAATAACTGCGAATTTGTTTGAATTTAAGTGCGTTTTAATTGCTACGTTTAGTCTTGTTTTTATAATTTTACCAACCATTTAAATAAAGTTAGCGACAAAATTGAATTGTTAGATATTCTTTACGTCATGAAGCGACGTCATTTGATGGCAGATGAAATGCAAAGAGCTGTAGGGATGTTGCAAGCGGGAAGTAATCAATCTCAGGTATCTCGACATTTTGGCATTCATAGAAGTGTTTGTCGCCTTTGGCAGCGCTACAATAATACAGGAGAACCCGCTGAACAGCAACCAGGCCGTAAAAGGAGTACAACCACTCGGCAAGACCGGTACATACAACTGACTGCAAGACGCCAGCCGATGTTAACCGCTCGAGAGATAAGTTTGAGGCTACAAATTTCAAGTGGTGTTGATGTAAGTCCTCAAACTGTGCGAAATCGACTGCATGAGTACGGCCTACGAGCTCGACGCCCAATCAGGTGTCCACCGATACGTCACGGGAATCGCGCTCGTCGATATGAATGGTGTAGAGAACGCATAACATGGACCCAGGAACAATGGGATAAAATTATGTTTTCCGATGAGTCGCAATTCGGGTTTAAGCCTGATACAAGAAGGGTGCGAGTGTATCGTCGGCCCGGAAATACTGAAAAGCTCAGGTGCGTTCAGGAAGTTCATCCATACAGCGGCTCAACAGTTATGTTATGGGCGGGTATTATAAAGAACAGGCGAACTGAGCTCGTTTTTGTAAATGGAAACATGAATGCTGAAAATGACATTGAGGATATTCTCAGACCTTATGTCTACCCATTTGCACAAACCTTTGGCTCCGATTTTAGGTTAATGCATGACAATGCGCGTTCACATACAGCTCGGCGAACCAGTGAATACTTTGCAACGGAGAACATCCGGGTATTGCCCCGGCCTGCACAATCGCCAGATCTCAACCCCATCGAGCACGCATGGGACATGCTCCAGAGACGTGTTTTGAAGGACTTGGACGGAGCGACAACAACCCAACAGCTGAAGGATTTGCTACAATTCCATTGGGAGCGAATACCGCAAGATGACATAAACAGTCTCATTAATTCAATGAATAATCGTTGCCGACAAGTTCTGAAGCAGAGGAGCCCCTACTTTGTATTAAATTGTTCTATTCTTTCACAATAAATACATTTTCTTTAGAAATTTCATTTTGTAAGAAAAAAGTTTAGTTTCTTATGTATCTTAGTTTCTACAGTATATTCTAATATTGTTCATTTCTGTTATTAAAAGAACTTATAAAGATAACAGCTGTTATTTTTACATCATAGAACCCTAAAGATATTATTTTAAAAATAAAATACAACGTTATAATGTGAAGAACCATCCTAAAATTTAAATTAGTACATGTTGCTTAGACTTTTTTGATGAGTGTATATGTAAAAAAAACATGATAATTGCTATTCCGATACCAATTAAGGAAAATATAAACATGTTGTTAATATATACATTTGATTTCCTCATATCGAATGGTAATTTATTAATTACTCATAATTTTGTGTCGTTAGAAAAGTATAACAAGATATTAATGTTACTCACAAGTAACCGAAAGCTCTGCGTCATTGTATTGGAAGTCCAATATACACGCATCCGGTATTTCTAACAAATGCTTTGTCCTTTGGCCGGTGCTAGGATGGCGACAAAATGGGCATCTGAAATGATCATTAAGTATTTTTAAAAGTTTTAAATATAGAGGACTTTCGTAATTCGATTGTTTTTTTTTTTTAATATTTTATACCTCAGAATTTATAAAGCAATTTGGAAAATTCGTTTATCATTACAAAGGGGATATTTTCCAAATTTTAATGTCATTAGTTCATGAACTTGAATTTTGAACATACAATATTGAACTCATCAAGATAGAATGAGAAATGGATCCAAGAGGAAGAAGAGAATCAATCCAAGACTAAGCCGGTACCTATTTATGATCAAGGACGTTCTGGTGAATTTTATTACAGTAAATTATTTTAAGTTCGGTTTTATACATTAATATAGTAACAAAATATTTAATTGAACAAGTGACTGTAGTAATGTTATTAGATTTTTATATATAGTCATCTTAAGGTACGTAATTAAAAGTAAGGAGCATCTGGCAGTTACCCTTTGTATTTTGGTTGTACTTTAAGGTTCTGTCGATCCACTTTCTAGCATGTTTGTCTGGAAATGCTATCCTATTCTTCTTACAGTGCATCGTTTGTAGTATACATATTTGTATGAAAATACAATAGTGAGACAGTAGAGTTTGATGTGTCATTGGAGCAAAGTGAACACAATGGTAGCACTCTTGGACCAATATACATGTATCGATATTCAAATTCTAAAAAGGTAAGAAAAAAAGAGTGACATTTCCTGAAACGTCTAGTTCATTACCATTATTAAACTCAAAATTGGTCACCAACTATCTCAGGTCGTGTTCCTTGCACCTACATTTGTAAGACTTTAGTTATTTTCTGTACTTAACTCACAACTATTTTTGAAATTGAACCTCATCGTTACTTACTATTAGGTTCTAAATACGATTCTTGGGTCAGTAAACCTTCGGATCGACAAATCGATGCAATGGTCCAGAGGGGACCGTGTTCAGACATTTTGTAGATCGTATTTCCAAATTATTTTAGTTGAGACGAGCTTTCAGCGAAGGAAATCGTCGTGATAAAGTCATAGTACGGTGGTAGGGCTTTTCTAACAATCTCCTAAGCTAAAGCTAACTTCCACTCACGAGTTGAAAGCATGTCACCAAGCACCTGTAGGTGTCTGGCAGTAGCCCTAGCCCGGCGGCCACCTTCCGTCGGGCGGACCGTTGGGGCGGCTATCCAAGGTGATTAGCGTAGGACGATCCCTTGCCACCCCAACAATACGGTATATCGGTACACCGTGGGGTTTTAGTCCGTGCGAGTCGGACATAACCCACTCTCTCCCCCGGGAGGGTGGCGTATCCATAATGGATTTCCCCGCGTTAATAAAAAAAAAGCCCTTTAGAGCTAGTCTCCCTCTAAGTTTAGCGTGTTTATCATCTTGGATATGTCATTTTACGGCAGATGCCATTTGTGGTCAAACACTAAGAACCTATAAAGTATTGCAAAAATATGTTATCAATGTAGTATCTACAGATCTAATTTCATGTCTCTAGTTTACTAGTTGATATAGTACTCGTTGTACGAAGTTTTACAATTATAAAAATAACATGTATATTAACATATACATATATATAACATATTGTTATAGAGTATAACGACATATATAGTGAAGTTATGAAATTACAAATTATATTGAGACTGCCTTATATCAAAATTGGATGTAATTATAATCACCTGCAATTATCTCGGAGCCAGCAATCTTCGAATCTGATATACCGTTCATCTTTGAACTTTATTTCTAATGTTCTCTCAATTAGTGTTACTTCAATAATTCCTGAATGAGGATTATAAACATATGGTATAAGATGACATAACACGCATATGCAAACATGCATAAGATGGGAAAAATAAATTTAACCAGATATAATTAATTCAATCCATTTTCCATATATTAAGTGTAACTACATATTTGTTATAGTAAATGTCCACAAAAGCCTAGAAAATGATATGTAGTGATAAAGGTGTCTTCTGTAACACATTTGTCAAAATAATGTGTAAGCCATTACGCCTACTCTACGCAGAAAAGATAATGTTTTTCTATTAAATTCTTACGCATTTATTCAATTCACCTCATCTATATATCAAATTTACATTAACTCGAGCAATTCATTTCAAATTTATTTTACGACTTCTAATAATTTTAACACTCTATCAATTGACAAATAATATACGTTTCCTGCGTAAAACATTTCATAAAAATCGGCCTAGCTTCTTTTAGATGAAACATGGATAAGAATTTACAGAGTGACTGACAAAAAGTACACCACATTTGTAATCAGTTCCCTTTAGAATAGCCAGCTAACACAAAATTTAAAAAAGGTTTACATAACGAACTACAATTTTATTAACATACAAATTCAAATCTTTTATATACACTCCGGACTTGAATGACTCTCACAAGCCGCGATCGAAATACAAGAAGGATGTATATAAATTTTGTTATATTTTTTGGTCAAACGAGTTGTACACATTTTCTATGCTTAGAATTAAGAAAAAAATCGCTCATTTGGCATAAATACTATTCAATTGCTATGATGCGTCCCTTTTATATTATTCTTGTAAATATACTCACTATTCATGTTAATAATTCCTACTTTTATAAGCACACTGAATGAAATATTTTATTTTAATTATTTTTCTATATTTAGCACTCTTTTAATACCAATAACTAAAAGCACTTATCTGTTCCAAAGGGCTTTGACAAATCATTTGGTTTACATATGGCTTACTCTTATAAACTCAACGATGATTGAGTCATTCGCTCAGGCGTTAGCACTATTAAGTATACACAACAAATGCTGATTACTGTCGTTTTTTTTTCATATTAAAACGTGTATAATAACACTACCGACGTATATTAACTATAATTATAATGTCTATTATATGAAATACTAGCGGGCTCGGCAGACGCTGTCCCGCCCTGACTATAAAAAAAACCTTGACAAATTATATACTAAAACCTTCCTCATGAATCACTGTATCTACTGGTAAAAACCGCATGAAAATCCGTTCAGTAGTTTTTGGGTTTATCGCGAACAGACAGACAGACAGACGCGGCGGGGGACTTTGTTTTATACTATGTAATGATTATTGGTTTAAAACATTAAACATTAAATTAGACAAAACAAATATATCGTAAAATATGTTGTATCATCATTAGTGTTTCACTAATTATCATTGTAACTATGTCATTCTATAGTTATACTAAAGTTAATATTATAGTATGTACATACGATGCTAATTATAATTATTTTCTTAATTCAATAATTATTATATAATTAGGTTTTTAACTATAACTTTATAGGTTTTGAAATGTCAAAACCATAATGTCAAAACTATAACCTCATTTGACGTTAACCTTTTGGCTTCCGAATTACCCACAATAGGTCAAAATGTCATACGCTAAGTTTTTAATTATTTTTTTAAATTTCGCGACATTTGGCAATGACATTTATGAACCCGTATGCTTGCAATAATACATTTATTTATACGACAATGTGATACATTACATATGTATATAATTTTTATCGTATTATTTCGTCGTGTCGTTTATGTATATTATTTTTATTTATTATTTAATAATATTATTAAACGTAAAAAATAAATACCCTTTTTTTTTTTTTTTTTTAACGTGGGGAAATCCCTTATGGATACCCACCCTCCCGGGGGAGAGAGTGGGTTATGTCCGACTCGCACGGACTAAAACCCCACGGTGTACCGACAGACCGTTGTGTGGGGGCGGCAAGGGATCGTACATGCTACTCAACCTTGTAGAGCCGC